>JASKGM010085819.1:0-14030 GCA_034509205.1 Ceratonia siliqua | reverse complement strand
TTCATGATTAATAAAATTGGATTATCTTAATGAGATTAAAATAATCCCAAATTTATTGGAGCTTGAAATTCCTATGTACAAACAGATTCTTCATGTAGCTTTAGAGAATTCAATCCACATTGAATTGGAATAAATTTAAGAAGTTAATTAATAACATTTTAACTAATGTCTTGATTAAGACGAGACCTGTCTTAATTTAAACAAAGAGTTATTTTAGGACAAATGCTGCCTTAAGCATGCTTGAAAATGTGAGAAACATTTTCGTGACTAAAGAGACCAAAATAATTCTCACATTAGTTGTCTAATTTAAACAAGTTTTGATTTGATTAGACAATATAATTTTATGACAAATTCTTGTCTTAATTAAGACATGTGTTGTCTCACTTTGGACAACCTTTATCTTATTATTATTTTTGTTTTGGCTACTTTAAATTAATATTTGAATTGTTCAAATATTTAATTTGAAGAAATTGAAGAAAATAAAATAAAATCCCTCTTTAATTAGGAATTTCGGTCAAGGCATATTTTTATGATAAAATTTGATTAAATTAAATTAATCTTAATTACCTAAACTTTGAATTATTCAAACTTGAGTAAATCTAACCATCTCTCTGTAGGATAGAGAGATAGACGACCATATAGTGTAGAGAGAAGCTTGAAATATTCAAATATAATTCTCCTTAATTATCCTAATTATCTAAGTGAATAAAAAAGGTCAGAAATTAAAAAGTTTTACATTCTCAAGTAACCTACATTCAATAGGAATCTAACTAAGTCAAAGAAACTTAATTAAATAAAATTCATTTATTTGAATTTTAATTTAAGCATGACATATTAGAAAGTCACACATGTTTTATTTAATTGTTAAATAAAATTCATTATCATAATTAATAATATGATTATTAATTTATGTAATGTTAGATAATAAGATTACATATTTGCCATTATGCGTGTAGATCCCTAATTGTTAGGAATTTATTTTTTTAAATACAATCATGCGACCTAGGGTTAGGTGATTATATATATCATCAACCATTTTTCCTTCACTTAGTAGTCCAAGCATATTGAAAGAGGAAAGAGCTTTTGTGGCCATCACATTGAATAAGAAAAATACCTTAAGAGTGCTGTAAAGTTTTGAGAGAAAAACATAAGATAAAAAGTGATTATAAAAAGTATATAATATTCCTATATATTTTACTGTTCTCTAGCCGTGAGTTGCTTGCCTGGTGTTCTGTTTCTGCCTGTTTACAAGCTTAAATTTTTTAAATATATTTTAAAAACCCATACTTGTACTATAAACAACGAGGGATAACAACTAGATCCAACATACTCACCTACTTATTGGATCTAGTTGTTTATCCTAAGTGTTTATGGTATAAGCATGAGTTTTAAAATTTTTGAAAATATTCGAGCTTGTAAATAGACAGAAACAAAACACATAAGCAAATAACTTATGACTAGAAAGAGAAGTAAAATATATAAGAACTTCAAGTCACTTTAATCTTGTAATATACTTCCCAACCAAGCATACTGACCACTTATTCTTGGGGAAGCACTAATCCACGGAACCAACGATGAATAGGTTTTGTGATTGGAAAAACAAAAGATGAAAGAAAATAATTGATATCTTTCAAAGTAAATTAGAAAGCCTCCCCCTTTGTTTGTCTTAGTATGGCGTGAATAACTCTATACTGACACACCAAAAAATTCATTTGTTCTCCTTCTCAATCATTCACTTGTTCGGTCATAAGAGGGAGAGGTTGCATATAAATAGTATGCTATCCCTAGGTCATGTGAGGGCATTTGAGTGTTATTCAAAAATTCAATCCCTAATCATTAGGGATTCACATGCCTAATAATGGGGAATATTAGATAATCAAATTATCTAATGATTTATTAATTAATAATCATATTATTAATTTTGATAAGAACATATTTATTTAACAATTAAATAACACATGTGTGGCTTTTTTAATTGGTCAAATTAAAAATATAAATAAATGAATTTTTCTTAATTAAATCCATTTGACTTAGTTAGTTTCGTAGTGAATGTAAGTTACCTAAGTAATTAAAACTCTTTTAATTTCTAACCTTTGTTCACTTATGTAATTAGGATAATTAGGAGGGAATATATTTGACCATGTTAAAGAACAATTTTCCTCCTTTCATCGCAAATGTCTTCACCACATGGGGATGGAGTTATTTCTCAAGTTTGAATAATTCAAAATTTGTAACAACATTAGGATAAATAATTAATTAAACTAATTTTATAAAATGTTATAGCCAAAATTCCTAATTAAATAGGAATTTATTTTTAATCAAGTTCTTCAAATTAAATATTTAAATAATTCAAATATTAATTTAAAGTAGCTAAACCAAAAATAATTAAAGGTTGTCTAAATTTAGACAACACTTGTTTTAATTAAGACAAACATTTACCTTAAGATTTTATTGTCTAATTAAAACAACACTTGTTTGATTTAGATAACTAATGAAAGAATTATTTTTATCTCTTTAGTGACAAAAATGTTTCTCACATATTCAAGTATGTTTAGGACAATATTTGTCCTAAAATAATTTTTTGTCTAAATTAAGATAACTCTAGTCTTAATAAAGACTGTAGCTGAAATGCTATCAATTAAATTCATCTTGAATTTATTCCAACTTAGTGTGAATTGAATTCTCCAATAGATAGGGAATCCCTTTAGACATAAGAATGTCAAGCTCCAATAAATTTAGGATTATATTAATCTCAATCCAATTTTATTAATCATGAAGTCATTTTACCAAAAACTCGTGATTGCACTTTTGATTATTCTTAAAATTACGAGAAGTCAATGTTGAATATTGATTTGTCCAATTTGCAAACCTAGTGTTTGTGAACTCTCATAACCATCCATTGACACAAGATAAAATTACCGTTTTATCTCTTATATCAATTTTGTCCTCTAGTTTCATATTTCATCCAAAAAGTGACTAGATAATCTTTTAGAACTTTTCTAAGACTATCTTGAAATAATGAGTAGCTAATTCATTTTACTAGGCCCAAATATGTCACTTATCTTCCTGAAATAATCAGAAGTGATGTAATGCTACAAATTCTATTTCTTGGATTTATGTTCTCAGATGTTCACTCCCACTTTGATCCCAACATATAGGGTCTTCACTAATGTCACACAATGGTCATGCCCATAGTATATCAAATATCACAGCTGTCATGAACACAAATCCATAATCCATCGGGATTTCGGTTATGCTACTAGGTATGCAATGTGTGTAAGTTCAAGTTCAAAGTAATGGTATTAACTTGAACTTGATATCTCACTTGATTCCAATTCATTTAATAGTATAATTACTATAAGTTTACTACTCTAATGATTTGATATTCATCATTCCCTTAGAAAATAATCTCATTCTTTCTGTGGAGGTAATCGGAACACTAAAGTCTTTATTAAACAGAGTGACTGACTTTATTCAGTGATTGTAAATATTATTTTAGATTCATCCAAAGATACATATCTCCTTTTGCATAAATCTTATACAAATGTATCTTAGTTTATTAAAATCTAGGAACCATAATAGCTAGAACATAAAGTTTACATAAATAAACTATTTATTTATTAATATTAAAAATGTATTTAATATCAAATTGGAGAATACAACTTGCTTTCCACCCTTAAAATGGGCATCCTAATAGCAAGTTGTACAAAGTCAAAAGGACACTTTGTTGATTTAGAAATAATGAATTTGAAACTAAATTTTTCTTTCTAGAATTTCATCAAACAGTTGGTGTGCATTTCAAGACTAAATTCTAAATGTCCAATAACTAATCCTAAAATTGAGAAAGGAAGAAAGGAATGGTAACCCCAAATTTACTTTATTCTATAGAAGCATTGTAATGGCTTACCTATAAGAAGAAGATGTTGAAATATGGCTCCCACATATGCATGGCCACACGACGCTATAGGGGGGTCACTTTGAAGAAAACTGAAATTTCTTTTGATCAGAAAATCAAGTTTTTGAAACTGCCATGCCTCTTCATTTTGGTTATTTTCAAAAGAAAGATGGATAGCTCACTTACCCCAGAAAAATGGCCTTGAATCCTTTAAAAATGGTCCAACACAACTCCCAAATGGAGCCACCACTCCAGCAACAACGACAGCCCACTCTGTGATGACAACGATGGCTAGGTGGTCAGACTGACAGCAAATGGTGAAGGAGGAAGCACAAGAATTGAGAGTGTGCTTGAAATTTTTGAATGGCAGATGAGGGTGGGTGCTGCATTACAGGAGGTGTTTTGGGGGAATAGGGGGTTTTCTAATTGTTTGGCTTTTAAGGGGGTGAGGGACCTTTCTGCAGTTATTGAAAGTTTACAATTTGCTACATAGTCCTTCTATTTGAGTTATTTACACTGGGACCCCGACACTCATTTTTTTTTCTATTTAAAATTTTGGGTATTACATAATTTTTTAGAACTTTTCTAAAACTATCTTAAAATGATGAGTAGCTAATTCATCATGTCACTAGGTCCAGATATGTCACTTGTCTTCCTGAAATCACTAGAAGTGATGTAATGCTATGAATTGCATTTCCTAGTTTTATGTTCCTAGAAGTTCACTCCCATAATGATCCCAACATACAAAGCCTTGACCAACGTCACAAAATGGTTGTGTTCATAGTACATTCAAAAATCACAATGGTCATGAACACTATTCCATAATCTGTCATGATTTCGATTATGCCACTAGTGGATGCAATGTGTGTGAGTTCAAGTTCAAAGTAACGATATTAACTTGAACTTAATATCTCACTTGATTCTAATTCATTTAATAATGTCATTACCTGAATTCTATTACTTCAATGATTTAAGATTCATTTCCTTAGAAAGTAAATCCAAACACTACAATTTTTATTTAATAGAATGACCAGCTTTATTCAGTGACTATAAATAGTATTTTAGATTCATCCAAAGATACATATCTCATTTTGCATAACTCTTACACAAATGTATCTTGGTTAATTAGAATCTAGGAACCTTAATAGCTAGAAAATATAGCTTACATACATGAAATCTTTATTTATTAATATTAAAATGTATTTACATTAAATTGAGGAATACAACTTTCTTTCTAGATCAACATATTCCCAATAGTAACAGAATATGATAAACTTTTAAACCAAAACTATAATTGCTATTTTTCATGTTCTTCAAGAGTAATTATATAAAACTTCATTAACTAAACAAAGAAAGTAATAATTGTCAAAGTAAAAAATGTTTTTAAAGATTCACAAAAATTTTGAAATTATCAAAGACAAAATACAAAAAAAAAAAAAAAACTGAACGTAAGAAGAAGAAACCTAACCAGCCTTTTTACGCCAACCCACTCTAACGGAAGGGCTAAAATAAGCTAAGGCTAAAAGTCAATGGCAAGTTTTGGCTACCAATATGGTGGTTCACCATCTCATTTACAAGGTTTAGCTATGCTGCCCACAAGCTCATTTGATAGCTCTAATTGTTCCTAAGCTTCTATATAAATGAGTAAGTCTTAGAGGATGATTCATTTTCCATAGTTTCTTCCAAGGAAAAAAGGGAATTGATTGAAGATTGTGAGACAAATCTTGACAGTAGTTGATAAGCCATTAAGACATAATAAAATCCATTTTGACTTTATTTCCAAAGTAATTGGTCTTTTGTATAAGGCATGAGAATGGGAATTTTACATATATGATGTATGGTGTCAATGCTATTGTAATACCGATAGTTCATGAATTTGGACAGAAACTATTTAAGTTATGAGTTAATATCCAACGCATGCACTAAGGTAAACCAAAAGCATTTGCCATGAACCAAGGACATGAACGCTAGGATGGAAAAACATAAGTCGTGGGAGAAAATTTACCCAAGTCAAAGCCTTATTTAGAGGTCTGATCAACTGCACCTAAGTGAGTGATCGGCCAAACTACCTTGATTTCTATAAATAGGGCTAAACCCTCTCATTTTCATTGGAAGAGTTAGGGCCTTGGTTGGAAGCCTTAGGAGCCCTCGAGGGAGATTTGTGAAAGGATGTTTTGTTGTCAAACATGCAATAAGTCAATTTCTTACCATCCTTTCTCAATTTCCTTGATTATTCTTTGAAATCCAACCAATCAACTTGGAGAAAATCCTTCTAAGATTCTACCAAGGAAATTTTAAAGGGAAGGGAAGATTTATATCACTCTATCTGACCTATGAAATCTATGTATGTACTAAGGTAAGCTTGCAAGTTGATTCTCCCTGTTTTGGCAATTGATTATTGGTCTTTCCTAAACTTCAAGTTTATTTTAGGCCACCAAAGTTGAAACAAGGTGAGTAAAGCCTAATCTAGCTAGTGTATGAGTACAGCACTATATTAAGAGCTTAGTAGAACGTAGAGACACAATTCCTCATGTTGGAAAATGTTTAGGAGCGATATAGGTATATTTAACTGCATCAATAGGCCATATTCCAATTATTAGGAAGCTAAAGATAGGGAATAAGTAGTAAGAATGAGGTTAGAAGGATGCATAAATAGCACGAGTAGCTCGTAAGTGATACAAACCTGAAAAATTAAAGGAATGGAAAATGCCTTTAGGGCAACTAAGTGATTGGTACTGGTGATTAGATGTGTGCATAATGGGTTATAAAGGAGGAATAATGGTCATGATGATAGTGATATGAGTAGTAGACGAATCATTTGTAAGCATCAAGGATCAGTTCAGAGTGTTGGTAGTCAATGAAATAGGAATAGTGGTCGATATGGTGTGAATTAGATGGTGTCTCAAAAAGATCTATATACTTAGAAATTGTATTAGATTGATATATGTATGAACAATTGTTTAGGAATGTACACTAATATAGGTTCTACTCATAAACCAATTGTATAATCATGTAAGATCCACATGTGATCAAAGGAAAAGTACTTACTAACAATGATGAAAGTATAAGTGTTGAGGGTTAGTTGAATGCATAAACTATACATGTCATCTTTGTGCTACCCCACCCTTATATTGAGCTTAACCTATGATTGTTATAGTTTTCTACACAATCATGTTATATGAATGAAACCGTAGATGGATTATGACATTGACATAGGACATATGATGGTGGTAAGGTAACAATTATGTAGCTAAGAAAAAGGATCTTCATATTGAGAATGATAAATGTGTTAGATCTAGTTTTTAAGCCTATGTCATATCGATGTAGGCATGGATTTAAAAAAAATTTAAACCACATCATACAAGAAAACGCAGCGAAATAAATAATCACATATAGCATACATGACTTGCATAAATTGAGAAGGGATAGAATTATACCTTTGAAGCCACAAGGAATAATGAAAACTTCTCTACCAAATGTATTGATCACCTACTCTTTGTGAATTGTTTCAATTCAAAGAATGTATGTTGAAAATAGGTTAGAAGAACAAAGGAACAATTATATAATGAATTTCTAGTGACTCTCAATTTGATGGCCTAATGGAAAGCTCTCTAATTTAAGATGGTGCCACCTCTCTTGTTTTTTCACTCACTCTCATGCTCCAATGATTAAATTCTTTGTTGTTGTTGATGGTTAGTGCTTAGGTTATATTTATAATGACTCAATCCCTAGTCTTTTAGTTGGAGTAAAAAACTATCAACCACAGAGAAGGTTATGTTGACACCACCCTATTATTTAACTTAGATAAAATCTGATCTAATATATTATTTCAAATAGTAATCCTATTATTTATTCAATATTTCGTTATTTCATTTAACAATTAAATAAAATAACTTGGAGCTTTCCATTGGCCAATAATTAGTGTGCTTGAATTTAAATTCTAATAATATAATTTTATGCTTTATCTTCATTCTTCACCACTTAGTCTTCTAATCCATGTAGGACTCCTTGGGAATCATAACCCTTTACAATCTGAGCTTATGATGTTTTGACTTCAACATAATGAAAATTGATCAAATCAAATTTGAACTCCAAAAGGGGTTGGGTATGATCTACATAGGATTTTAGGAGGTTGACCTATTTCAAATTTAAAATTTCAAAATTTAAAATTTAAAATTCAAAATGAAAATTTGAAAGTTAAATTTTCAACCAAGACATTAGTTGTCTTATTTTGACAACAATTGTATTAATTAAGACATCCCTTGTCTTAAAATACATTTGTCTAATTAAGACAACACATGTCTTAATCAAGACAAGGATTAAGACAAGTAATGTAAGAATTCTTTTTGTCTTTTTAAGACAACCTTTGTCTTAATCAAGACAAGTAATTCTTATAGTATCAAGTACACTTAGGACAACTTTTGTCCTAAAGAAATGTTGTCCAAAAATTAGACAACTTTTATCTCTTTTAAGACATACAAAAATGTTGTCAAAAAATGACACATACAAAATGATGTCAAAAAATGAGACAACTTTTGTATCTTTTAAGACATACATTTTTGTTCACTTAGGACAACTCTTGTTTTAAGACAACTTTTATCTACATTAAGAAAAGGCTTAAAACATTAAAGGCCATCATATAATCTTATCAAAAATGTTCTCCTAACTCAAGTGGATTGAATTCTATAAAACTAAATGGGGAATCCGTTTGGACATAGGATTTTCAAGCTCCAATGAACTCAGGACTATCTTAATCCCATCAAGACAACTATAGCTCATTAACCATGAAATCATTACACCATAGATTCATGTTTACACTCTTGAAAAACCTAAAATTATGATAAACCAATATTTAATATTGGTTATCCAATTTCAAACTAAGCGTTTATGAAACCTCATAACCATTGATTGCTACCAGGTAAAATTATCGTTTTAACCCTCATGTTAAGTTTTTCCCCTAGTCTCAGATTTCATCCAATAAGTGACCATATACTTTTAGAATATGTCTAAAAAGTATCAAAAAATAATGAATAGCTTATTCATCATTCACTGGGCCTAGTTTGTCACATATCTTCATGAAAAATCACTAGATGTAACGTTTGTACTATGAACTCCATTTCTTGGATACATGTGCCTTGATGGTCACTTCAACTATGATCCCAATATGTAGAGTCTTAACCAATGTGATACGATAGTCTTATCCTTAGTATATCAAGGACTATAGTGGACTTGAACATGAGTCCACATTCCATCTGGATTTCGGTTCTGCTACAAGTAAGTGCATATGTGTGAGTTCAAGTTCATAGTAATGATATTAACTTAAACTTAATTTCTCACTTGAGTCCTATTCATATAACATTGTCAATACATGAAGTCATCCACTTCAATGGCTTGAGATTTACCATTCCATTAGAGGAGAATCACACTCCTTCATTGGAGGAAATATGGACATTGCAGTCTACATTGAATAGAGTGATCAACTCTGTTTAGTGACTATGAATAATCTTTTTGATTCATCCAAAGATACACATATCCTTTGCATAACATTTATAAAAATGTATCTTGATTCATTTAGAATCTTGGTACCTTAATAGCTAGAGTGTAAAGCTTACATGAATAAAATATTTAATTATAAAATGAATTCGCAACAAATCAACTATTACATTATTTAGTAATAAACTTACTTTCTAAGGCTTCATATTCTTAACAATCTCCCACTTGCCCTAAAGCAATTATGACATGTCCTTAACCCCTAGTCCTTCTAGGTGACCATTGAAGCTCTTCTATAAAAGAATCTTTGTAAATGGATCAGCTAGATTCCTCTTAATCGTTATTTTGGTGACGACCAACTCCCCACGTTGTGCAATCTCCCCATATGAGATGATACTTTCTCTCAATATGTTTAGCTGCTCTGTTATTCTGATGTTCTTTTGAAGTAACCATAACTCCACTGTTATCACAATAGAGAAAGATAGGCTAATTCGCATCTGAACCACCTGAAGATTCATAAGGAACTTGTGTAGCCAAACATCTTCATTTATAGTTTCATAAGCTGTAAAATAATATGCTTCCATGGTGGAGTCAGCAATGCAAGATTGATTTACACTGTTGCAAACTACGATTGCACCACCCAAAGTGAAAACTGAGCCTAATATTGATTTTCTAGAATTAACATTAGACTGGAAATATGAATCAGTGTACTCATTGGAACCAAGTCACTTCCAGAATATACGAGTATCAAGTTCTTCATCGTACGAAGATACTTAAAAATACACTTAACCACGTCTAGTGTTTCATGCCAGGGTTTGACTCAAATCTATTAACCAATCCAACTGTGAAGTATATTTATGATCTAGTGCAAAGCATGGCATACATGAGACTTCCTCCAACTGATGCACAAGAAATTTGTCTCATTTGCTCAATGTCCTAAGGAGTCTTGGGTGATTGCTCCTTAGAAAGCTTAATTGCACACCTAAAGGGTGTGAAACTTCTCTTGGAATCATGCATGCTAAACTTTGTCAAAAATTTGCCAATGTAGGTCACTTAGGACAAAGTTATTTGCATGTTTTTCTAATCTCTTATGAAGTGGATCCCAAGAACATAGCTAGCTTCCCCTAAATTCTTCATTTCAAATTGTTGATTCAGCCATCCTTTTATAGTAGATAAAATTCCTACATCATTCCTAATAAGTAGAATGTCATCTACATAGAGTACTAAGAAGGCAACCTTACTATCTTGTATCCTTTTATAGACACAATGTTTGTCTGCATTTTGTTAGAATCCATAAGATTTAATAGCAGCGTCAAATCTTATATACCAAGACTTGGAGGATTGTTTAAGTCTATAAATGAACTTATGCAATTCGTAGACTTTATGCTCTTGGCTCTTTTTAATGAAACCATTTGGTTGAGCCATATAAATGTGTTCTTCAAGACCCCCATTTAAAAATACAGTCTTGACATCCATCTACCATATCTCATGATCGAGATGTTCAGTTATGGATAATAGGATAATAGGATCCTGATGGATTTGAGCATAGCAACTGGTGATAAGGTTTCTTCATAGTTGATACCTTCCCTCTGGGTATAAAACTTAGCTATTAGCCTATCCTTGAAGTTCTATACCATCCCATCAATTCCTCTCTTTCTCTTATAGATTCACTTGCACTTAATGAGTTTTATCGCTTCAGTTACATCTACAAGAATGCAGGCTTTATTGGAATACATAGTTTCCAACTATGATCTCATTGGCTTTTGCCAATGTTTAACATCAATATCACTAATGGCATCCTCATATGTAACGTGGACAAATTCATGTTCATCTAAGAGAGCTACCATATGCTCTCTAAGACCCATGTATATGTCAAGTTGTTTAACAACCCTCCCACTATGACCGAGTACCTCGGGTTTAGATTCAAATCTTGAATCCAAGTTTATTATTACTTCATCAAAATTATTCTTTGATTCTGACAGACCACTTTGTTTATCTAAAATGTTCTTGCTCTGAGATTTGTGATTTCTCATAAAGTTCTCCTCTAAGAAGGTTGCATTTACGCTAACAAATACCTTCTTATCACGGGTGCTATAGAAATAATACCTGCTAGTACCCCTAAGATATCCTACAAACAAATATACATCTATCTTTAGTTCCATCTTAGTGGACTTAAGCTTATAAACATGTGCTGGACACCCGAAGTTCATAAATGATGCAAAGATCATTATGTCTTATACATAGCTCCCTTAGTGTCTTAGGCACAACCTTAGATGGAGCAAAGTTTACCAAGTATGTTGTTGTCTATATACAATATCCGTAGAATGATTATGGAAGAATAGCATTGGACATCATGATCTCACCATTTCTAAAATAGTCATATTCCTTCTTTTAACAACCCCATTTAGTTGACGTGTTCTAGATGATGATAATTTGGAAATAATTCTATTATCAACCAGATACTGCTGAAACTCACTAGACAAGTAGTCACTAACTCGATTTGATTGAAGTTTTTTCAATGGCTTGCTTAGTAGTTTCTCAACTTCGGCCTTGAATTCCTTGAACTTTTCAAAGGAATAACTCTTGTTGTGCATCAAATACACAACATGACATCGTGAGTAATCATCTGTAAAGGTTATGGAGTGGAAATAACCTCCTTTATCTTGTATGTTCATTGGTCCACATACATATGTGTGTACGAAGTATAAAACATTCTGCATTCTATTACCTTTTGCTTTGGAAGGCGCTTTAGTTATTTTACCCTCAATGTAAGAACTAGTCTACTAAGTCAATTTTGATTAATATGACCCAAACGCAGGTGCCAAAGATAACTTTGATCTAAGCTAGTGTTTTTGACCCTTTTACGCTTAGGTGTGGTTGTTTCTACAACATATGCAGTGCCATTTATTGGTTCTAGAAAATATAAATTATTCCTCGTAATTTTAGAGCAAATAAAATTTCTACTTATTAAAATGGTGATCCCATCACCAAAAGGATTATAATATCCAAAATTATTCAAACAGTATACAAAAATCAAAATTTTACAAATGCTAGAAATGTAATTAACATCTTCTAAAACCAAAGATTTATTATTTGGAAAATGCAAAATGTAATGGCTCCTAGTGCTCAAGATGAGACAAGAGTTCCATTTTCCATCGTCATCTAGAACTAAACTTTAATCAGTTTTCTCCTTGTCTAGAACCACTGTAAAGAAACAAGGTTAGGTGCTCCAAAATCTACTATCTAGGTATTAGTATAATAATCCGCTAAATAGGCTTTTAACATGTTTAGAAAATCCATCCCTTACTTATTCTTCGCAAAATTGAGGTAGGCTTTACAATTCCTCTACCAATGTCCTTTAGCATCATAGTGGCGACACTTTCTCTTGGTGCCTTCTTTTTTAGCTTTCTTCTTCTCCATGGACTTTTTTTTTGGCCCAACCAATTTCTTGGCATTTTTCTTCTTTTTGCTAGGCCCCTTGCCTGCTTAGGCTTCACGGTTACACCATTAGGCTTTAGATTTATCTTGATATCAAGAACTTCCTCCATAAATTGCAGGTCATTCATCAACCAACTAAGGGTATAGACCCTTAAGTACAATTCATAGTTTAACTTGAACTTTGAAAACTGAGAGTTCAGGCTGTGTATGATCATGGACACTTGAGTGTCCAAATCAATTTCAGCACTGTGTAGCTCAGCCTCATTCAGGAAGGAGATTACTTGAGCATGCAATCTCGGATTGGCTCCCTTGGCTTTTGCTTAAGCTCCTTGAAAGCATTGATTGCTCTCACCTTAGCAGACCAAGTCTTTGTACTAAACATCTCATGTAGATGGTATATCATGTCAGCAGCATGCTCCATGCCTTCATGCTACTATTGCAACACACTGATTATAGAGGTCAGTATGTAACATTTATGCATTGGATTATGCCACTTCTTGTGGTACTTGGTTTCCTGTGGGCTAAACTAGGGAGTCATAGGGTTTGGTACTTGCTCAGAAAGTACCTATGTGATCTTATCATAATTAAGCATAATGTTAAGGTTTCTATTCCACTTAATATAGTTCTCACTGGTCAATGTGTATTTGTTAAGCATAATGGATAGTGGGTTCATTTTTAGGGGTATGTCTGAAAAAATACATTTTAAACTATAAGCTATAGCTATCAAATGTACTTTGAACATGATACATGTATACATGAGCATATGAGTTTTATTATTACCTATTTGATGATCATTTACCTTCCTACAATAAGCAACTGACTATAGGCCATGAAGACTTATTGCAAGATAAATTAGGACCTTCCCACTTAACTATGCTACCCGATATCTTCATACTTAGCATAATTAAGGAGCGCCTTCATTTGACCTATTAATCTATCAATAGAGCTACTATAGGTAGTATATTAATAGATTAATGTTTAGTGTTTTAACCAATCATTTCATCACACTTTGATGTACTCTTAATTGCACTTCTATGGGAAGCCACACCCAATGTTTCAGTTAGGTGGTTTCTCACTTAGGATGTCCAATCCGGTCATAATCTAAGTGTACGCCCTCATGTGGATGTAGGATCTAGTTGTTTATCCTAAGTGTTTACTGTATAAAGATGGGTTTTAAAAATTTTAAAAACATTAAAGTTTGTAAGTA
>JASKGM010085798.1:0-14032 GCA_034509205.1 Ceratonia siliqua | reverse complement strand
GAGGGGTTTTTTATAGAGAGAGAGGTGAGTCGAGGGTAGCCTCCCGCTTGACCGATTTATCGGAGTCGGAGGAAGATCTCTCATCTGATGACCCTGAACAAGAAGGAGCTGCTCTCGATGTGAGATCAGCAGCAAAAGCTTATCAAAAACGAGGAATTGGATGCCCCAGAGCAGCAGCCCCCCGGATAAGCCTTAAAAAAAAAAACACACACACCGGACCCGACACAAACAAAAGAAAGAAGAAAAGAGCCATGATCCTATGTTCGTTTTCGCCCTGCCCTGATGATGCGCTCCTAGCTCGCGGAGCTACATACCGGAAAAAGAAAAAGACTCTCTCTATTCTGATATTTAAAGGAGCGGACTACGTGGGAAATACGAGATCTAGGCAAGCCGCTAGTTATTATTAACCTCCCCTTGCCCTTGAACGATAGAAGAACTACTTATCTTCTCTTAGGTAGCGGTCGATCGGTTCGCATCTATGGTCAATCAATAGGTCCGCGGATCTATTCTTCTATACGATAAATCGCCATCTCGTAGCACCACCACGACACCGGCAAAACCCCCGATTTCCCGCTTATCTCCTAATGTAGGTAGCCGATAGTAGTAGAAGCTCTAAGGCCGCTATTCCTGTGTTTGTTTCCAGTTCTAGAGTAAGGCCTTTACCGATCTGTTCTAGTCATCCGTTCTCCAAACGTTGTCTATATCAGAATAACCTAGCTCCAAGGATGCCTCTTCTTTGAGTCTATTACTTTCTTCTTTTTCTTTTGTTTTTTTCTTTTTTATTCGAATTAGTACTTCTGTTTTCCTCCGGTATGCTGCTCCATCATCTTCTATCCTGCGCCTAAGTAGTTGAAGGGGCCAAGTTGCATAATCGTTTTGGCTTTCTGATTATACTTCGCTTGCTTGCACGCTTGAATCTTATAGGCACTCCACTCCTCTTTGCTTGAAAAAAAAAGATTCTATTACTATATTACTTCGCTACCTTTCTCTGAGCTCCTAGACAACAGATCCTACTCCCTAAGAAGAGTCATTAAGAGAGAGGGATCCATTTAAAGGAATTCGTGCTGATTGCCTAACTTCGGTTCAAGGCTCACACTACAACAAGAGTCCGAGCGACTAGGAACAGGCTTGAATACAGAAAGAGATTCGTACTCTTTGCGCTTACTTACCAATTTGCTTATTAACAAACAAACACAGCCATCTTCGCTTACCCTTTTGCCTACCAATGATACAGGAAGGCTTACCTCAGACCCGAAGCCCCTATAATTGCTTCCACTTGAAGAGCATTAGTCGAGCTTGCGCCATAAGTACTAGACTTTGATAAAGGCATAGGAGGCTTTGTACGAGGGTTCATCGCCTCCCATGCCTGGCAAAGTCTTGTTTTAGCTTTAGACAACATGGGAATAAAAACGGAATTCCATCAGTTTTAAGGATAGGGGAGCGGAACGTGCCTACTTGTTCGAGTGCCGGCTTTTTCCTGCGATTGATTGGCTTTGATCCGATTCCGAAGCTCGTTTACTCACTAGCATAAGTAGTAAACATTTTCAATTGACTTAGTTAGAAAAGTATGGAGATACCGTATCGCCTTAAACAAGCGACAGGAAAATGGAGCTTACCGCGCTGAGGAGGCCTCTTCCCTCCGTTGGGACGAGCTGGTCAAGATGTGGTGTCTAGTCACTCACATTGGTGAGGGCTGCCCTATGCCACCTGGGATTCCTTTTGGCCCTGGTACTACTGCTTTAGCAAAGCTACCTACTATAGAGGTCAAAGAGGTCTGGGACCATCCTTCTTTTCATAGGCTGGAGAAACCCTTGCATTTACATAACTATGCCCTTTAGTTGCATGTTCAACCTAAGCAAGACCCTACTCGCTGCTTTATCCATCATCCAATCCAGTTGAAGCAAGTAAATACCAATACCCGTAGTCTATCACTTTGAAAGGGAGATGAATACAGTTCAAGTAGAATCAAAAGAAGCGGATGTAAAACTGTCTAGTTCCTGTTTGACTCTGAAAGCAAGTACTTTATTTGCCATTTGCCCGGAAACTCAGACTTCCACCAGATATCACAGTGGGGCTAGAAGAGTCCTTTGGCAGTAAGTGCTTTAGTCCGGTTTTCACCAGCTCCAATACCCGGAAAGGGATGTATTATAAGTAGGGACCCGTAAAGCTAGTTAGAGAAGCTCGTGAGTCTTAGGCCCGGATCACCCATTTTGTCCAGCTTTTGGGGGAATAGTAGCTCGCAACCAAGTTCCAGAAGTCGGGTATGATTCAATCGTCTTTGATAATGCCTGTAATAGTGCGATAGTCTCTTTAGCAAGTAGGCCAATCCGGGAATGGACTTTACAGGAAAGGAAGGGAATGAACTAGCCAGCCAGTTCCCTATAATATATCTGCCAGGATTCTTTCGAAAGTCTGTATGATACTCTTTCTTGCACTAGATAGAATAGTAAAGGGAGTAAAGTGGCCTTTCGAAATAGGGGCAAGTTCCAGTGAAAGCTCTAGTCTAGAGTCTTTAAGGGAATCCTCTTTCTGCCAGTAGTAGCTAGCGCGAGGTGCCATAATGAAAGGAAGCGAATCAAGTAGGGGCTGATTCTAAACTAAGGGCATATCATCTTTGAAGGGAAGGTTAAATGGAGGTAAGGTAGTTGCCAAAAAGCTAACTAGTCAGGAAAGGAAGAAAGTTGAAAGCAATCAAGTATGGGCAGGGTTTGGAGCCAGCTTCAGCTCTCCTCTCAAGCGATAGTCCCGAAAGAAAGTGCTTTAAAAAACCAAAGAAGACAGCATAACCTGTAGTGGAAGGCCGACTATCGGGACATCCAGCCCAATCAGCATCTGCATAGGCAATGAGTGAAGGATAAGTAAAAGGTTTAAGAAGCAAACAAACCATGACCAAAATGACCTTTGAGATAGCGAAGAATACGTTCTCCCGCCTGGAAGATTATATTATAGGCTTCAGGTGCTCTACATCAAGAAGGAGAAGTGCTCCTTTGCGAAGGCAGCTTAGCTAACCTTGGCCATGTGATCAAGAATGGTACGATCAGGATGGACGAGAAAAAAGTTCAGGCCATCAGAGAGTGGGAGCCTACTACCAAGGTATCTGAGTTCATGATTAATTGCATTCCTTGGTTTGGTGAATGACTATCGGCGCAAGGGATTTTCTGCAAAAGCAGCGGAACTCTAAAAGAAGAACAAGTCGTGGGAGTGGACCAAGAGGTGCCAGAATGCTTTCGAGGAGTTGAAGGCAGCTGTGAGACAGGAGCCTGTTCTAGTCTTGCCAGACTTCGAAAAAAGGTGCTCAAAGTCCACACAGATGCTTCCGGCTTTTCGGAGGTGTGCTTTATGCAGCAGGACCATACCATTCCACGCCAAACCGCAGGTTATAAGGCGGAAGAAATGAAGAACAGGTCCCTGGAAATAAGATAACTAGCCCAGGCGGCCAGCAGTTCTGGGTCCGAAGAGCCGTAAAGATATTACCAAGAGAGGACCAGTCCGAGCTTCTGAAAAGGGGAAGAAAGCCCTGTCATCTATCTATAAATTCCGTCAGGAAAAAGAAAGAGAAAGAAAAAACAGAAGGAAGATAACTGGCTGGACCTCTTCCTTCGTATGGCCCACCAAAAAAGGTCACTGAAACTGGCTCACTGTATGCGCTTGTCCGAGAACCTGCTGGCTTGACTTGCTTTCAGGAGTGATAATATCAGGACATGGCATTATTCACTACTGCTACAAGGGCTGCTACAAGAAGGACTGGGACAATGGATGCGAAGGAAAATCCTACACTTCATTGGGACTATAAAGATATTCATTTATAGGATGTAACATACATGCCCGCTATCAATAACGTTAGGCTAAGCCTTTCTCCTAGACGTGTTAGAGGAATGCCCCTATCAACTACTCCTACACTGTAAATAGTTGTATTCCCTCCTCCATCTTCATTTCCATATAGTGAAGAAGCTTACAACTCCCCCTGGATTAAGCAAACTCCCTATTCTAGTATTCCTCATTAAATTCAAATATTCCAGTCTCACTCCAAGAGGCTCGCAAGCAGATGGAATTGGACCAGAAGAAGAATGGAATGCGCCCACTCCCAACCAAGATCTTTCCTTCCCGCCTTGCCTATTTGACTAGGGTTTCCAAGTGAAGAAAGGAATAAGGAAATAAGTTTAAAAAAGAAGAGGGGAAAGCTCAACTCTCTTCCTGAAAGAGGAGCGCCGCTCTCTACCTTTCTGATTGTATGAACGACTTTCAAACATTCATTCTTATTCATATAATATAGGAGTGAAAGCCCGGCATTCATAGATCCTTAATAGCCGTTAGATCCGGACATAGCCATAGAGGCTAATTCGTAGAAAGAAATCCTGCCAGAAAGGGCAGAGATCAGAATAGACCCTCACCTAATCTGGTAGCTCAGGGTCAGCGGATAATCCATCACTCAAGACTCATTGCTTACGGGCCCCTTTTTCTTCGAATTCATATCAAAAAGACGGGGAAAACATTCCAATTTATGAAAAAATTTCTATATATCTAATATATGTTCTCGTTGACCTCTAAAGGTAAGCGAGGTCCTGCTTTCAAGCAAGAGGACCAGAGCGGTTAACAAGTGCTTGAATTAGGGAGGATGGATCGTAGATTATATATGGAATAGGGGCTACACACCCGATATTCAATTATGGAAAAGCTTCCTTTACTGTTTAGAATAGAAGTAGCCATTGGCCTCACTCAGGGAAGTCGATTTTTGTTGGGCCAACTAAGATAGTCGATTGGCTTGGTCTATGTACTATTCGTATTCTTTATTTGTCTTCGTAGACCGCAGATTGACTTCAAAAGATAAGGTTTCACATCCAGCAATCTGATCATTCAAAGGGTCCGCCTCCACATCCAAGTCCGTTGAGTCCGTAGCACCCGCAGCAGTGCCTTGACCAACTCCAGGTCCAATAGAAGCAAGCCTCCTTCACTTCTTTTAACAGTTGGATGATACAGTTCATCTTTTTCCGAGCAGAAAAGACAGGAGCTTCCGCTCTTCCAACTGGATCTGCCGAGGCTAAGACGAAGTAGCCAAGGTCAGTGATCGATCGAGCTCGGTAAGCCAAGAAGGGCTCTTGGCTTTCTGGGAGATAGTTGGAACCAACCAAACGGGACCAAAAGTCAAGCTATCTCCCGCTCTAGAAAGAGAGACTCCTTTCCTTTTTCATCGTCAGTCAGTCTTTTTTATTCAGTTTGAGGCCTATATCAAGATCGAGAGTAAGGGGACGGGGTTGATTCGGAACCTACTGATCCGCTGAAGAGCCAATTGTAGTTGATCCACCTGCGGCAGTAGTTAAGGCAGTTTCAGTCGATCCAGCCGCAACGGAAAGACCCACTAGGTAAGGGCTTCCTACGGGGAAAGGCTAGCGTAAAGCTAGGGCAAATCGAGGGCCTAGGCGTAAACGTGAAATAGGGGACGTGACCGGACTTTGATGGGTGCCTTCCTCTCGACGTCGCAGGACGCCCGCACGGGAAGAGGGGCAGGGGTAAGGTAAGGTTCTTGGTCAGGATATGGAGGGGATATGAGTACTGTTCGGACTAAACTGGATCTACTCATGCTGGACCGACTGTGCAATACCAACAATGGAGCACGCTGCCCGTCCGCGGAGGCATTCTGGTAGGAAGGCCGGCCATAAGATAGAGCTGGCGGAGAAAGCTCGAAGAGCTTAGCTTCCCTTGTCCCTGTTCTGCCCAAGCTTTGAACTTCCTGTATGTATTTGGATCGAACCACTTGAAAAACTCCCAGTGTGTAGGAGACAACCCTCCCTGCCGGCCCGCCGATCTATGAGGGCAGGTAAATTCCATCTCTATCCCCCTCTATTCCAGGTAAAGTACTCTAATCAAGAAGGACAGCTCAGCTGTATCTATGAGGTAAAGATACCCTGATTAAGGTGGTGCAAGGGACAGCTAGCTATATAATCGGTAGCCGGGCGGAGCAGCTCGAAGAGGGGCATCTATCTCTATTGATCGAGCTAAAGGTTTTTATTCCTTATTCCGGGGAGGAAGTCAAGTGCTACTTATTACAAAAGGCGAACCCAGGTAGTGAGCTATTTATAGCGAAGGAGTTATCGATCCGCCCGAGAACACTATAAGGTGGGTCTACCAGTCCAAGGGGGAGAACTCAGAACTCATTAGCTCGAAAAGTCATTAGCTAGATAGGAAAAAGAATGAGTCTTATGGAGCGGAAACATTGAATATAAGCGACTCCTTTTGAAACAAAGCCTCCAAACAAAAGGAGGATTGTTCTGTACGTGGACGGATGTATAGGAACAGGTACGGCGGTATCCCGAAGACCCATGCAAATACTCTGTATGATATGGCCCATTGAAAGCAACTCGGCCACGATTTTCTCTATCTCATCCTTCAGGCTTCCGGTATGGAGCCGATATAAGAGCGGGAGTACCTGACAACAATTCAATGACATGGTCCTGCCCCCTGTTCGGTGGAAATCCATTAGGTAGTTCACTGAATACAAATTCCTCTTTTTGGACTAGCTGCTGTATGGCTTCCGGTTTATCCACCCTTCTTTCAGTACTCACATCTATGGCCCTTAAAGTCAAACTCTACATTTTATAGAAAATCGTGACTCTGGGACCCCTTCTCCATCCTGTGAGCAGAGATCATTTGAGTGGGTGGTGGTTCGAACCCCCTCAATGTGATCACCTTCCCATCCCGATTGTCAGACATATACCGCTCCTTCAAAATGAAGGTGACGTCACCCGCATTCGGCACCCCCGTTCATGATAAGGAAATCAAGGTGCAACACTTGGTCGTCTTTCACTGCCCAAACATCCACGTTCCGCAGCTCCGTTTGCTACGGTTTGATAGCCAGCCTTTCCTTTGCCATGCCCCGCGGTCGATCACTGTTCGTTGAAGCCCGTGTCCTGCATTGCCCCCTCCACTGCTTGCTGCACACGAGGACGCCGCTCTCACCTCCCCACAACAACCTTCCTCCTCCTCGGTCTCCGAACGCAACTGTGGTGGCGACACTGATGCCCACTTCTCCGGAGTCTTCTGATCACTCTTATCTTACTAGCGATCGGATTCGGGCCCTCCTACGGGCTTGGTCTCTCGTGTCGTGCCTTTGCCACTTCTATTGCTTCCGGTTTCAGCCCTGCAACAAACAAAAGCAAATGGACTACTCCTTGGACTGAACAAGAGAGAGAAGAGAGCTAATTCCTTTTCCTTACCCGCCCTCTAGCTGTAAAAGCTTTTCGCCTATCGAAATCACAATTTCGAACCGGAGATGCCAGCTCACAAAAAAGTCTAACTGACAACAAATGACGTAACGTAAGAAATGCTTGTAAAAAATGACTTAATCGTAAGAACGTACTAAACGCACAAAAAAAAGGTTGACTCAAACACACACTCCTATCGCTTCGCTGTGGCCTTGCCTTATTTAGAAAGGCCTTCGCTTCGCTCGGGAAAAAAAGGAACGAACAAAACCTGAAAGAAGGGGGAATAGGCTAATGACTATTTATGTAGTAGCGAAGGTGAGCGAAAGACTATTCTACTTCATAACTGGTCGACCTCTGGTCTCGAGAGAACTGCTGTCTCGGAACTGTAGTAGACTGTATCCTTTGTAACTGTCGAGAATGAATAAAAGGATTCTTGACTTGTCTATAAGGATTTCTCCGAGTATGAGGTGCTTCTACCATTGTCTGGTATATAGGTATATCATTCCGTTGATTCAAACATTAGGTGGTTATACATACCAAGGCTATTGTTCTATCACAAATCGGACAATGCTTCGCTTCTGCTGTCGCTTCTTCGGACATTCATTCTCACGATGACCTTCAGTTCTACAAGCGGAACACCTACCTTGCTTTCCTTTACGTGAGGTTTCACCAGTTCTAAGAATTCTAGCAAGGTTTTTCCTCAAATCATCATAAGAGAAGGGCTTCTCTGAGTGTGAGGGTCTTTCTTCATCTCCAGAAGAGTGTCGATTATCACCCTTCGCCTCTACTTTCAAACGGAGCGCTCTATTCAAAGCTTCATCGAAGCTTCGCATCGACCGTCTAAACAAGACAGTCCTGAAATGAAATAGGAATGAACCCTATTTTCTGAAGACTTTTTGGACCCCCGATAATGTCGAACAGTCTCTCCAGATGTCTGCTTCCTTCAGACCGTACAAGTGGTCGCCCTACAGAAGTCACCGGCATTCTTTAATGGATTTAATTGATAGGGGGCCCGACCCTTTCATTAATGATTAATGGAGCGGAATATGGAGCGAACCGAAAGACCAGATGCTCGAAATTGGATTTTGAATAGAAGTAGGTTGAGTTGAAGTGTGGTCCGCCGAGGAAAGCACCACAGGTTGACCTACGGCTACCTTGTTACGAAAAAACCCCACCCACTGGTTTACGATTAGGGATCAAAGAATAAAGAAATGCCTATTACCCCTCTTCCCTACTTTCCTAAAAGCAGCAAAGGCATTCATTCATACCTGTAACCATAGCTTGCTTGCTACAAAGAGCCATGCTTAAAGGCATGAAGGAGCTTACCTTCGGCTAAGGCCTGAGGGCAGGAGTTTACTAAGGACTAAGGCATGAAAGAGATTGAGCATCGCTTGCCTTACTAATGTGCAAGAAGGCTACGCACCTTGCCCTTATGAGTGCAATCCTTGGATGCTTACTTCTTCTATTACTAATATCATTTCTCTTATCGATTGATTTCAATCATAGCTACCCGCACTCTGTTTCTAAATGGATCGGATTCTTATTCCCCTAGCCGAGAAGAACCTTCTGAAGGTAACCTCCTCGAGGCAACCTCATGGCTTCGTATCCCTTTCCATTCGGATTGGTTTTTGCCATGAACTCTCTTGGGATCATCTTGCAATCCACCAACTCATATTTGGGTAAGTGACCTTGAAACAAAGGCTCACCAACCATCAGCCTGAAAACGTAGTGGATGACCTGGGTACTTCACCGGTTGCCTTCTCTGCTTCAGTCTGTATTTTCCTCTTCACTGAAGCCAAAGACGGATTACCAGCAACTAGCGCTTTTCCATTATTATATTAGTATATAGAATACCCGGACTATAGCCGCTCCCCAATTCTGATTGATTATCCAGACGAAAGCATTCCTATGAACGAACAATTACAACGGTTTAGCAGCCGGTTGGATGAAGACAAGTTGGTTTCTCATGCTAAGAGATTGAGTGGATTACAGTGTATAACCATCAGAAAGATTAGGCAAGCTGGTTCACAAGCAAAAGTAGTGATCTTACGGGCAACGAACTGCTATTTATTATGTTATGTCATTTTTCACATACCTATGCCTCGGGGTACTCTTTTATATGGATCTTGGTCCGTGAGTCGATCTTAGTCGGCGGTTGCCTCCTTTCATCAAGATGGGCCAAATGACCTCCACTGCTAGAGAATACATGAGTTATAGGCAGCTCAGCAGAAAGTTAGTGACTCCATAATTAAAGGAAGCTCATGATATAACGACTGGGGCAGGCTTTGCGTCAATAACTAGGTTATCCAGAAGAGAGTTCCGCCAATTAGAAAAGAATTTAGTACATCATTGCGTTCCATTCTGTTCAGATAGTATTGTTGTCTGGTCAAAGACCAGCTGGTTCAGTCAGCATTAGAGCATACATAAAAGAAGCATTTTCTTATCTATTCTCTATGCAATTCTCTGCCCTTGTTCGGAAAGAAAATGCCTTATGTTAACATCCAGGTGCGGAACATCTTCAATTAGAAGGAACAAAAGATCGTACTACACCCTGAATTGCTATTCTTTTGTATGTTTCAATCTTTCATATGTCTACTCGTCGTGGAAGCCTATCTGGATTTCAATCTGGACTTGATGCCGACTGCTAAGATAAGATTACTACGGTGGTTAAAAAGACCTTGACTTAGGCTTCACTTCAGATCTTGTCTCATTTGAAGTGAAGCCTTTCATTCTTCGCTCGGGGGGGAAAGGCGGGAATTCCCCCTAGTAGGAGTAGTAGTCTTGGGCAGAGAACAGCCCTTTGTTATCTCGGCATCTATTACTATTCTTTTTAAGTAAAGAAGGTAAAGGCGTTCTTTCGCTTTCCTGGCGTATGTTGTCTTTTCGGAGCTAGCGAAGCAAGGTAGGAGTTCATACCCGACAAGATCCGAGATCAGAGCCATCAGTCAAGGAACTTTTTGCAGGGAAGGAAAGTAACTGATTGCCCTAAGCCGACGGTTTCGAATCCACATGGGGAAAAAGAAGCAAGACGTCTTTCTTCCTAGTTGATAGAGGTATTTATTCAAAGGTAGGAAAGTAAGGCATACTAAAACTCCTACTACTTCTATCTAAAAAGGTAGAAAGCCAATGGAAGATCTACCATAGCTGGGGGAGAGTTCGAGATGAAAGACCTGCCTTTCGTTCCTCGAGTCACTCCTCTTAAGGCACCCTCTTGAAGAAGAAAGCACTCATTCATATATCTTTAAGTTGTGAGATAGGATTTTTTCCAGAGAAAGCCCTCGGGCTACGGTTTGCCACTACAAAGCCAGCAGGTGGAAGAGAGAAAGATCCTGATCTTTTACAATCCCGTTATGGTAAGCCGAGTCACTCGCTTGACCTTCACTCCTTCTTTATCGGGAAGCTCAGGGAGCTTTAGCTCATCGAAATCCTCAACTTGAAAGTCAGTATCTAGCGGTTCACTAGAAAACCGGAAAGACAAGACTGTCAATCAAGTCTGCCTTATAGACTCTGTTGTTAATGAAAGAGGGGGCGCCCCGGGCTCTATGTTGTAAAAGGGAGTTCTCGCTTATGCGATTATTAATAAGAAGAGAAGTTTAGAGGCGATCGGAGTGAGAAGAGGTTTGAATCCTCTAAAAGCTGCAGCTCATCCGCCATTCGTGAGATAGGACGAGCCCTAACATATTCTAGTAGCCTTAGTCACAGGGATCGGGCATTCAAGGTGTATGTGCTCTTCCGGTGTAGGAGCTGGTGCATTGGCTTTAGCTTGTAGTGGCAATCCATAGCTTTCAATTGCTTCCTCCCCGTTCTAAAACGAGTGTTCTTCCGGGTAAGGGTACCGTTAATTTGGCATGTTCGATAGTGTCGAGACAAGCATTAGCAGCAAACCCTGTATCGGCATAAACAGTAAGAGTAAGAAGATGCCTTTGTTTCTGATCAAGCGCAAGAGCATTCTCAAATTCATTGGATCTTTTCAGCTGACTGTTGAGAGCTTTTCCTCAAGGAGCACGAGAGTTGAGGTCATCGTCTTCCTCTGGTTCTTACCTTCTAGCAGTTCTCCTGAACAACCGCACCAGGCGGTGCTCTCTCTCTTCCAGGACGCGGGCAAGAGAAGAGATAGAACAGAATCTATGGCATAGGGAAAGCATTAGCATCCGAATCTTCAGAATCAACTTGAGAATCATGCTATCTAAAGCACAGGCGCATGACGCAGAAACTACAGCCGTTTTAGACGCAGCAGAAAGACGCATCAGCTCGAACAACTAAGACTAAGGTTGGTTTTGTGAGATAGGATCGGATCGTCAGAAAGGCTCTCCGCCGATCCTTATGAAGCTGAAGCACCCGGGTGTAATTACTTATCATATGTAGAGTCCGTCCTCAGATACGTCTTTCTTAGACGCCCAACTAGCTACAACCTAACTCGAGGAAGCTGTATCACAAGGCAGGCTTCGCGGCTTTCCAGCTCTAGCATCTGCCAATGTGCTTATTCCACTTCTATAGTAGGTAAGGTAAGCCAGTCCAGTTGCTCTGTCAGTCTGTGAGAGAGAACCGGCCTACGAAGCCAGCCTGCTAGCTAGCCTTCACCCACTCCTGAATGCCAGCGTTGCCTTCCTTAGAGAGAGAGAATGTTTCCAGTCCCCAGTCCAAGGAAGCAAGCCAAGCAGTCCGAGCAAGCCAACGGTTGAGGGCACTTCTTTAGCCTTAAAGAGAATAGCCTTCTCTTGTCTGCCCGGTGAGGAGTAAGCACGCGCTGAGCTTCCTTCAATGCCTTTCCTTATTGAGATGGTTCACTCCTATGTTGACTGCACTTTTGTGGTTGCTTGCCCTAGCCCTAACTAGGAAAGGATCTGATTCATAGGCTCCGATCCTCTTAAGCCCTGTTCGTGGATAATCAAGAAAGTTCGCGCCTCGTTGATTCGATGTAGTAGTTGCTGGCCTAGTAGGAACGGGCTGCCTAGCAAAGTACTACTCTTAGCAGCTAGCTTTACTGAAAGCCTTAGTAAGTCAGTCTAGAAACTTCCTCTTAGCTAAAGGGGTGGGGAAGGTTTGACTGTGGGTGGAGAAGAAGGAAAAGACTAGTTCCCCAAAGAGTGTTAGTGTTGCTTGAACGACAGGAATGGTTCGCCTAATCGAAGAAAGCCTACCTGCCACTATTAGCCCTCACTTCGGTGGTCTCTCAGATGATACAATCAATAACCACACTGAGATTCTTCTCAATCTGAGGATCAGGCTCCCCGTCTGAGGGAAAGAGGTCACCCGTAATATCCGTGTAGTCGAAAGAAAGATCACGTGGGATCGGATTCAAGAAGGAAAAAGGGGAGTAGCACACGCGCCTTCGCAGGCAGCCCCATTGTGTGGCGATCAAGCGTCCTTCGTCAAGTGCCGGCATTGGTGATGCTGAGCCTGAGATAACGCCAGCGGAAAGGGCTCTGCCCGTAACAGAGGTATGCTATTTAGTATAAGCCCGTGGCCATAGAGGAGGAAGGCCTTGCAACTGATAGACCCATGTTGGGTCTTTGCGGATCTTATCTATATCGAGAATACATATATCGAAGGTTTGACGGCCTGAAAGGGCTGATGGTTTCTTTCGTTATAAAGAGGAGTCGTAGAGCGGGAGAGAGCAGATGGAAGAGGAGTCCTTTTCCGTCCATGGCATCGAGCACCTTCCCTTAGGAACAGAAGGATACACAAGGGGGTAATTAATTATTCACGTTCAACTCCAAGATCCAGCAAGCCAACTTCAACCGAAACTGAGTCACATTCTCCCTCTCTTCCTAATGGAGGCACATACCATTCTTGTAACAGTGGATGGATAATCTAAAGTCTCGTAGTCTTTGTTTCTAAAAAGGTTGTGTCCTTTCCGAAATTTGAGTCTTTCACCTCTCCTTTATCGAATTAGCTATGGCTAATCTAGTAGAGTAGGGCTAATCAGAAGTTTCACTATGGCGATTGGAAGAGGCACAACCTCAATGAAAGTCGAGCAGCAGCTTTTCTACACTCAAAGGGAACCCGGCATCCCATTAACTGAGACTTCCTATGCATAGCTGTAGCCTTTCGTCATACCCAAAGGGTACTTAGTGCCTTCACCAACTACTAGGCTGTAATCTTCTTGTTTCTAAACGGTTTATGCGGCTTTCTGAATAATATGTCCACTGTAGTCTATTTGAAGCGTTCCTGCCCTTTCTTGTCTTGAATCAAACGGAACGGAATTGAATAACCCTGTGTAGTGGGTAGAATATGCCTGTGTAGCGGATAGCATGGACTGATTGAAATAGCATACTTGTGCAATGGATCTCGTTTATCTTTCATATGTGAAATGTTCGTGTAGTGAATTCACGGCTAGAGATAGTACATTCTGGGTCGATCAAGGAAGGTAACATATACGGGGATTGAGTAGAACATAAATTGAATAACCGGGCTTGGAAAAGAGAATGAGAATCTTGTTCAACAAGAGGCTGGATTTTTGGTCTTTCTACGTTTCAAGTGTCACTCCTTTGGTTAGTATTCCAAATTGGATTTCTTTCTTGGAAGTAATGCTCCTTTTATTTAGCTATGACCTACATTCTTTGGTTAAAGTGCTCATGCAGCTTCTAAGGGATGCGTTCCCCTCCAAGTTGTTTCAAAGTAGCATCTGTGGATAAACGATGGCATCGGTGCGGTCGGGATCGCCCGGCACTTGTGAGGCAGAAGAATCCTTGAATAAGAAGATAGAGCCAATCCTTGTGGAAAGTCTTTTTTTAGTACTTGTTAGCGTCCCTTCCCCCTTTCTATGTACCCAGTCTACGAACCTGGCCTAATCTAATAGGCCTTCCAGGCCCTGAAAACACCGATGCAGC
>JASKGM010085777.1:0-14034 GCA_034509205.1 Ceratonia siliqua | reverse complement strand
AGTGTTTGAATACTAGAGCTCATATTTATAGTGTCAAAAGTTGGCATGACCATGTGGTTACTGTATGGAGGATCAGTTTGGTAGTCGAAAAATGGGGGAATGGAAGATATTAGCGGAGAAAGAAAATGGGAACCCTAAGGTTGGCATAATGACTATGCTAATGTATATTCCACTTCAATGAAACATCCTAACACTTAGGCACGGATTGACTCATGGTTAAATACTAGATAGGCTAGGAGTTTGGCACTCTAAACTATTTTCAATTTTTAGTGTAAATAATTTAAGTAAAAATGAGGTAGTGGAAACCCTTTACACAAAATATATAAGATATTGAATTTACTGGTATCTGGAAAATGCGATGTTATAATATTTAATAATTTTTTGATATTATAATTAAATAAAAAAATTATGCAACTTATGTATTATAAAGTTAGTAAATCTAAGGGTATAGGAAGATATAAGATATTAACTTCAAAAGGTTACTTTAGTGGTTAAATTGATATTTTTTATCTTAATTATTTGGGTTCATATTTTAAAGTCAACATTTAAGAAAATTTATTCTTTTAAATGTATAAGATTGACCTTCGATGTAGAGAATTTACCCTTAAGATTGTCCAGGGAGATGGTATCGTATATCCTTACAAGTGAGGTTCTCATAAATTTGGTTTTGTCAATAACCTCATACATGACAACTTTTCACAATAATAAAATAATTTCATATTTAATAAAAAATATGACTTTAAATATTTTTTAAATAAATTTTATTAAAAAATTTTTGTTTATGATAAACCCGACTTCGAGAAAATATCACCCTGCTCTTATAAAACAAACCCCAAAAAAGATGGGAGATATATATTCTCCCTCTTTCCATCACCAAAGAACCATTCAAACAGCAGGCTGTTTGCTATCACAGTTTCGAAAATTTGGGAAGAGCATGTAACATTTGAATTTTTATTTTATTTTTACAAGAAAAAGCTATACATTATCCTTTTTAATTTACATTTGCTGTGAGGGTATGAAGTTATAGAAAATGAAATGGTAAAATTGTCTGGCTGTATTGCATAAAAATAACAATGTTATTCTTACACCAAAAAATTTACACATTCCTTACACCTTTAATATTAGCCATTGATTTAATGTAAAATAATAATTATAATAAATGATCAATAATAATAAAATATATATAATATATGTAAAAGGAAGTATAATTATGTTGTAAGAAAAGTGGTATACAAATAACAAATTTCTTGTATAAATTAGGCATTGGAAATAGCAAAAAAATGGCAAAAACAAAATGAATAATGTTATTTGTTAACCACTTTTTTCTATACCTCTCTTATACTACTACTTTTAACCATTGATATATTATAAAATAATGATTATGATAAATGATAGTTTATAATATAATATATCAATATTTAAAAGAGGCTGTGTAAGCCGAGACGAACACATGTCTTGAGCAACAAGGGCAGTCACCCCCTCCAATATATATATATATATGCGCGATATAATTGTCCTCCCCTAAAATTTTTATATAACCCACTTTATTTTATAGATGCATCACTCAATTTTACAAATATATCACTTATATATAAGTATATACTCTTTTACCCCCTTGGCAACAAAAATATAAAGGAAAACATGAAGCATAATCTTTATAAACAACCAAAATCATTATATATTTTTCTTGAGCATTTATATTATTTTATCACAAAATATCATTCGATTTCATGAGAACAATCAAGTGTTACATTATTTTTAATACAAATGTACTAGCTAGTGTTTTGATTCCAAAGTTTGAGAAAGTGCTTGTAGCCTTGTGACGATATATTTTTATTATACTAAAAGTTTCAAAGAATATCATATGGGCTTATGCTTCTTTTTTCTTTTGGTTATCTTGATGATTTTTTTACTTTAATACGTGTATGTTATTTACTTTAGAGATTATATTCTATCTATCTAGTTTGTACTTTAGTTTTGGGACATAAAAATGAGGAATGTGTATAAATTTATATTGTGTCCAAAATTCGAATACCTAATCAATTTTACTCATCCTTGTTTAGACTTCTCATTTTCAATGTACCAATACCATCCACACCCTTAATTGTTGTTATTATAGTTGTTAGTGTTTTTCATTCAGCAATCTTGATCTATTTTCTCTTAATTTCAATTGATAAAGTATTATATATTGAGAGAGAAAAGTATATTGAAGGACAAAAAATCCTACTAAAATAAGTAAAACAAAAACTATTTAGCCCCCTTAATGATTTTTCTGGTTCTATCCCTGGGTGTAAGAGAGGTGTAGAAAAAGTAGTGTATAAATAACATTACTTATATTAACATTTAAAAAAGAGCCTCTACTAAAGATCTCCCTTGTACCACCATATGGTTTGTTCTTTTGGTTAGTTTATGCATTTTTTAAATTAATTATGTCAATTTAAAAAAAATAAAGACACAATATATGAATCTATTACATAATTAATGGACTTTGCTTTTATTTTAAAATTTAGGACTTATGTGCATTATATTTTTCTTTCTCTTAAATTGATACTATCTATTTTATTTTTAAAAATGCAATTAATTTCCGAAGGGTTCTAATTAATAAGAGAGATATATTATCACGTCCCAAACCTGAGCACGTGACCAACGTAGGAACCATCAATAAGATGATATCCTATAAGCCTTCTCATGTACATGTGCACAACAATGATGTCAAACAAAATAATGTGCAAGGTATTTTCAATGACACAATACAAAGTAGTATGCAAGACCTTTTTACAATACCATGTACAATATAGCCAAAGTGTCCAAAACCTTGACTATTACTCCATCTACCTTCTAGGAAAAACCTACTGTAAAGACTGGAAAAATAAGGGAGAGGTGAGTTACAAATTCAGTGAGATGGAAACCTCTACCTGAGGATACAAGTTTGAAAATAAAGATAATACATATCTAGTATGTTTATTATAAGTAAGTATATATATAAAAGTATGTTGAATTTCAAGTAAAGAAATTGAAATCGCATCAAAACTATACTTTATCAAAATAGAAATCAAGTTGGTACTGTCTAAGGAATTCAATTCAATCTCAAGCCAATATCAAATTTTTTATTCAGAACAGAATACCAATTAAGATCATCAAGCAAGTCAGACCTTAATATGGTGAAATATTTATGAAAAAGAAATATGCTCAAATGGAATAAAAACAAGTCCGAAAGGATGAATCCATTGCCCCTTCACATGATGAACTCTAACAGATATAGATAACACGTAACAGATATTCATTTATGGAGCAGAGCTCCTAGTCAGATACAGATATTAGATAACATATAGTCCATGGACATCTATACAAGTTAGGTGCACCTAGGGTTTCTCTATAGAAGTAGCTAAATGATCCATCCAAAACATTTTGCCTATATCAAAAAAATTTTAAAAAAATGTCCATTCATATCATATAACTAATGAAACTAGAATTAATGCTAAAGTACTCTATAGCTCAAAAGAAATCATATATTAAGGGACCTTGTAACAATTCCTTGCATATACAAAACTGAGCCAGTTTCCATTTACCTCTTTATAACTAAACAAACAAAGAATAATAACACTCCAAGTTTAGAAATCAAGAGAACATCATTAAAGAACAATTTGGATTGGTTCCCATAGACAAAATAAGCAATATATATGTATATATTTAGAAAATTCTTGTAACCAAAGGTAGAGAATTTCTACTCACCTTGCTAGTTTTTGAAACTCGTACACCATACCACTAACCAACATTGTCATTTTATCTTTTTGAGACAAGAAGCCAAGGAATAGCTATTATAAAATCTTTACACTTTGCTTGCATGTCCATAAAGATTGTTCCTATAGAAATAGCTTATGGGTAAATTAAGGATCCAACATAAAATTAATTAGTTTTCTTATAACCAACTAGCTAAGAAAATCCCAATTTTATCCTAAATTTGTACACAATATGTAGTATATGATTAAGCTTTATTCCCTTGACTTCTAGACACCATGTGTCTTTCACCAATTTCTTTTTCCAAACATCTTTGGGAATTCAGCTTACTAACCTTATAACAATCCTTACCCATTCTTAAATTCTTCTCAACATGAATAAGAGCTAGAGTTAATCAATTTCTATGAATCATTTTCAAATACCTTAAAAGCAATTTGAACCAAAACACTGTTACAAAGCATTACTAATAATCCCCTTCCTTTCTAATAGTTTTCTTTATTGTAATCATAAACAACCAAAGGGTATCATCAATATAATCCTTCATAAGTTTCCTCAACTTCATATTCCCCACTAATATTATTTTTTTTATTATTATTTTTTTAAGACATGTAGGGATATGTTATCTAGAATTGAGTAATAATGAATTAATATCAAGCTTGCTATAGGTACAATAATATATTTTTTTCACCATTATATATGCCTCAAGCCACACAAAAACCCCCACTTAGAACTATTAAACAGAACTAAGGAGTAGAAACTTCTTAATAAAGATTTTTGTAACAAGGGCATGAAAAAGAATCACGTTTGATTCCAACTAAACTTTAGGATAGAGAGCCTACCACATGCTGAAATGGAAGTTTCTAGTTTGCAAAAAAACACACTACTGGTGTATTCTTTCCAGCCGAGAAGATGAGAGAGAGAAGGCCTACTAAATGCTGGTGCTTCACAAAATCAAGAGGAAATTAAGCAATTGTTATTAGTGATTCTAGAGTTCCAACATTGGAGCTTAATGGTTGCAAACATAGAACCCTAATACAGAGAGGAAGGAACTAACTGCAAAAAATTCCTACAAGTTGCTAAATTTTGTGTGCTACAGCCATCTGCAACCAATTTGCAGGAAAAAAATCTCCTTGGCAGCAAGTACAGCCTTGCAAAGAAGATCTTGAAGATGAGGAGCTGACTTGAAGGATGATAATGTTTTGTAACAGAAGAGCTAACATGGGAGGAGGAGAAACTTGTGGGTTTTCTAATACTAGGCTCATTACTCTGTTGCTACAACTGGCTCTAAAAGAAGGTGTCCATAGAGAGTTGCAACATAGAGGACATTAAGTCTTCATAGAAAGTTAACCAAGGTGCTGTATTTTTATCTCTTATAACAGAGGGGAAGGAATGCATGGTCGGGTGGAGAAGAAATGAAGTAGCCGAAAACTCCAGAAGAGTAGAACCAAACGTGTGGCTAAAAATTGGCCCACATTCCCCAGATATTTTAATTGTAGAAATATACTCTAGAGAAGTCAGGAGAATTGGAAATGTACTAAGTGCTATTGCTGTAAAATTTTATAAAAAAAAGGGCATTACAATTTACCTACAGCTTCAGAAAAAGAATTCATCCTCTAATTCTAAAAATGAGTATAAAAAAAAGAATGAACTTTTGAATCGCATTCATGTGATTATTTAGATTAGGAGGAATTCTATTGAAGGATTTGGTCAGAGCACTAGGGCAACTCCTAAAATAAAATTCCGAATTCTATACATTAGTCAAAGATGAATATTTACTACGGTAAGATAGGCTTATGAATCTTTCTTTAGTAAAGATGAGACTATATACTGTTAACCTAGAACAATCAATAACAATTCAATTTAAATAGTAGATACCCATCTTAATTGGTAGACTTGTATTGAATTTCCCTAAGAATTTGAATACACGAAAAGCAATTACTTAATTTTTATACCACTATGATTTCGTTGCGCCACTATGCCTTTTCCTTTCATTTTGATATAGTTAACTTCAAACCTTTTGACTCTTTTGTTTTTCCTCATGCATTTATATATATATATATATATATATATATATATATATATAAATTACTTCCTTAAATAGTCCATTGTAAGTCTGTACCTTACATAATTCCAAGAATTTATGCGTATAGTTGCTCAGCCTATGTTGGATCAAGTAACTACTTACTCTCCCAAATTAATACATTAGTAAAGCAATGGTTGAAATTTCTAACATTTCCTTCAAACTCACGGCACCACATACCTTTCAAAGAGCACAACTATAATAACACTTAGTTCTATTTCCTTATCCCAGCATATCGATAGTATAGTTATCTTAATGAGTATAGGGACAACTGAGTGTTTACTATAGAATCCAAACAATTGTCACCCTACCTTACTAAAACATAGACCTACAAAGATACAATTTCCAACTTCATTCCCTTCAAAATGCCTTTTCCAATAGATTAGTTTATTCGTTTATCTTGCGATATTTCAATTCTTAAAGACTAAATCAAGCTTTCCTTGTTGTGATTTCACTCAAATCCAGTCTATCACTTGGTATACCTTCTCTTCTCTATGCATGTCACTAAATGTTTCATTCTATCCAATTTTGTAGTGTAGTCAATTGTTCCTCGATCCAAACACTTTTAGTACATTTCTTTGTCTTCAAGGGTACATAAATACTTAAGGTACAAGTGAACTCCCACAAGATTGGGGTACACAAGAGAAGAGGAAGTTCATGGTTGAGGTGCAAAATTCTATTGGGATGACCTATATCTTTTTAAATATTGTCCTAACCAGATCATCAGATGATGTGTCACTGATGAGGAAATCCTTAGTTTTCTTAAGTTCTGACACAACCAAGCTTGTGGGTGCCATTTTTCAGTGAAGAAAACCACTGCAAAAATTTTACAAGTACACCTTGTTTAAGGATCTGGATCCGATCGGTCCAGTTGAATCGGGGCCGTTCATTTAAAAAATGGACAGCCACAAGAAAAAAAGTTTTGAATAAAAAAATATTTTTTTATTTTAATCTAAGCCGTCCATATCAAAACGAATGGCCCAGATTTGGGAACATACCAGTCATGTCTTATTTTAAGACATGACCGAATCCCAATTCCTTGTTTGAAGATGCAAATAACTATTGTCAATCATGTGAAATATCTCAAAATCTAAGAGCTTTGTCCCATTGTAATATGATGCTCCTAAACCCAATTTTAGTGATTGAAATTTTTGATTGTTGGGGCATTGACTTCCAATTTCAAGGACATGGCCGATGTAGGAAACCATCAATAAGATGGCATCCTATAAGCCTTCACATGTACCTATGCCTTTAATATAAAAAAGGACTTAGATTACTAATTTAATTTGCACAGATAAAATGAAGCTGGGGAGATTTCATAAAAAAATTTCTTGACATAGTCTCCCTTAAAATATATCAACACGATCGACAGGGCCACCTCAATGCATAACATAAGCCCCCATGGCCATAACATAAAAAATAAGATGTATCACACGCAAGATAATATGCAAGACCTTTGAGCAACACAAGACTATTCACAACCTAATCCAATTGTCCAAGACCTCGACTGTTGCTCCATTTGTCTCCTAAAAATGCCTGCAATTTAATCTGGTGAAAACAAATAAAGGGGGGTGAGTCATATACTCATTAAGATAGAAAAATCTCCACCCAAGGATGCTAATTTTGAAAAATAAAGTAATATATATTTTTTCTTTACATAATAATGCAAAATAAAGAAAATAATTATAACCATATAGTGATGCACATAAGAAAATACAATTACAGTTATGAAAATCCAAGTACTAGTACTTTATAGAAAAATTCAATTAAAGGAGATGAAAATTCCTTGCACTTATATGTACGGATACCATGAACTCATGAGTATGATATCTATATACTTATACATGTCAAATCCATGCATTTGAGACCCATGTACTTATGATTAGGAAAATGCATATAATTTGGGGATGGAGCCAATCACTCTTTGCATAGGTAACTCTTTTATATGAAACAATGTATCACGTCCATTTGGAGTAATCTCATGAATGGAATAAATCACATGCCCATTTCAATGGCCAACCTTATGCCTCCAAAATTGTAAGATCCATTTAAAAAAAAAAACTTTTCATAAATAGCAATTTTTTAGTAAATTTCATCTATTTTAAATTATGTTGGTTTTTGTGTAAGGTACTAGCTCTCTTTTCAGAAACTATCCTCAAATATTTTAGAACCACATGGTCTTAGAACTTTTTCCATTTTGTTATTTTAAATTAAATTATTTAATTAAGAGGAAATTTGTTGTTACACACATTTTTTAGAAAAAGTTCCAACCTCCCACGTGGTCTTCTTTTGCACCACTACATAGAGATATTTAGTCTAACTCTCTAGCCAAGACCTTGCTTCCTGAAATTTCTATTTTGTTTTTTCAGCCAATATATAATGTCTTTCCAGTAAATCCTCGGTTCACATACTGATAGTAAAGCATTCTCTATCTTTAGAAACTTTCCTCTTTTCTAACTCCTATAAGCTACTATAGTGGCATTTAGATTTTTATTGCTACAGTAAATTTACGTGACTTTTAAGCAAACTAAAGGTAGAGAAAGATGAGAATCTCCCGGTTGGTTCTAGAGAGCTCCATTTGAAGTGTGTATTTCCAAAAAAATCCTAGCCTTGTTTCTAGACTTCTCGGCCACTCCCTGTGATCTCTTTTAATCGGCTGGTTTGTTATCCCTTGGATTCTTTGCATTAGTTTCTTCAGCTTCTTGGTTCTTCTCTTCTTCTAGTCTCCGTTTCTTCTCCTTTCTGTAGCTCTCAAGTGGAAGAAAGCTTTTGTAATACTCATTTCTTTTAGAAACAGTAAGTTACCTTTCCTATTTGTCTTTTTTTTTTTCGTAAAGTTTTAGTCTAGCTTTGTTGGGAGTGGGCTTAATTATGAAGTTGTTGGGTTCTTTGTTAGTGTGTTGTTAAGTGGGAATTAGTTGGCCTTGTTGGCTTAATATGTGTACCTTTGTCATATTCCCATTTTTCTATCATTATATATTATATTTGACTTGCTTTTATTTCAAGTTTGATTGTTGTACTGTCAAAAAAATTGAGTTGCTTTATTTGGATCTTATTATATGTTGAAATCAGAAAAATAAAGAAATTTGATGCTCTTTAGTGGTCTTTTATTTTAGCTATATAATGTTTCAGTAGCTATGGCCGTAAATGTGTTGGGTATACCTCTCTAGTATGCCTTGAAACCATATGGGTATAATTTATTTCCCTTGATGCCACTTATAATAATTGTTTTCTTGAAATAAATTAGTAGCCCAAATATATGAAATTCCATTTGTTCATGGATCATTTTAATAAGTAAACTCCCATGAAGTAATTACTCTCAAATAGGAAAATTGGCTATGTTGTTTTTTTTTTGGGCATAAATGAGTAATAGGCGAACACCACCTATAGTGGTATAGAAATTTTTATTGGATAGCAATTCCATCCTTTATGTTTGTTTCTATAAGGCAACATTGTCCTTTATAAATTATTTGTGGATATGGGTTATAAGAACAATGTTCCCAAAACAAATTAATTTCTATTATAGCTTCGGTTTTATAGCTGCAAGTAGTTTGGTTTATCATGGCTCTGCTTCTCTTGAAGTACATATACCCTTTTGGCATTGTGCCCCAATAAAGACTTGATTTCATTTAAACTAGAAATCTGTTTATATAAATGTGTACATGGACTTTGAAAAAAAAATATATAAGAAGGTCGAAGTGAACATGCAGTTTAACGTTTTGGTTAATTTTATTACGTTTGTGCTGGTGAATTGTGATTAGGGATTAGGCAGTATGAGTAGTTGTGTTGCTAAGTTATATTACCAGTAATTATTACTTGGTAATCTTGTTGTGAAATAACAGTAAAGAGTGGAATTATATTATGAAAGTATAGTTTCTGAATCTATTGTATGGTTGATTTCTTTAATCTTGATGACTGTTGCTTAAAGTAATTGAATTTATCTTCAGGACAAATTAGGATTGTACCAAGGCAAACTTGATGACTTCAATAATTTAGTAAAGATAATTTTTAAGTTCTAAAAGTAACAGGTGAGTGGAAATTCTCTGCCTTTGGTTACAAGAATTTTCTATATATATATATATATATATATATATATTGTTTATTTTGTCTATGAAAATCAATCTAAATTGTTCTCTAATGATGTTCTCGTGATTTCTAAATTTAGAGTGTATTGTTCTTTTACTATTTTAATTATAAAGAAGCACATGGAAACTGGCTTTATTTTGTATAAGTAAGGAATTGTTACAAGGTCCCTTATATTTACATGGTTGCTAAACTCTTATTCTTATGTGGAATTTCTCCTCTCTTTAAAATGTTCTTATTTTGCTTTGATATATTTGTATATGTGAATTGTGAAATTATAAAGTGGGTTTTTGGTGGATCCTTAGCTACTTCCACAGAGAAACCCTAGGTACACCTAGTATAAGTGATTGTCCATGGACCATACTTTAACAGTATCATCCGTGAGATTACTCCGGATTTATACTTCAGTGATCTGAATGTTGTTGCTGACAGGCAACTTGTTTCAGTGCAGTGTATGGCATATGTGAGTGTGAGAGTTTCTCTTGTGAAGAAGCAGTGGATCCATCCTGTTAAATGTATTTATATCTCCGCGAATCATGTTTATACAGAGAAAATTTTCTATATTAAAGAGTTTTTATTTATTTATAGTAACTCATGAATATGTATTATTTCTACTTTCAAACTTGTACCCTCGGGTAGAGGTTTTTCATCTCACTGAGTCTTGCGACTCACCCCACTCTTTATTTTTTTTCAGATAAGGTGTTAATACCTCTGCAAGTCGAACTTTCTTAGCTAATGGAGCAACGTTGGATTGATGGTGGACAGTTGGACAGGGCTTGCATAGTCAAAGTTAATCGTGCATGTTCGTTTTGTTTAACATGTTCTGTCTATCGATTATGAGTCCAACTATTCGTGACCCTTTTGTTTTGATAATGTCAAAACTTCGTTAGAAGCTTGGAAATTTGATCTTTCTTTTATTATGTTAGGTCTGCATACTTGAAAGTTTAGGCTTGTGGGATACTACTTCACTGTAGTTTCCTACGCCGGTTACGTACCACATTTGGGGTGTGACAAAAATAGTCCATGGACAATCCAATGCTAGGTGCACCTAGGGTTACTCTATGGAAGCATTAAAGGATTCACCCAAAATTTTTTTTTCATGCATCATAAAAAAATAGGAATGTAGCACATAAAAATGGAAACATATTCTCTTCATACACATTTAAGTTAACTTGCAAAAATGATTTAAGAAACATAGTTAACACAAATAAAACTCTGAAACGATATTGAAACAAGAAATACCCACAACAGTACAAACTCTTAACTCCTATAGTTTTTGACTTCAACAGTAAAAACAATTACAAGGAGGTAAGCCATTGAAGTTTCCAATTGGGAAAAAGGGGAAAAAGGAATTTAAGAAAGGAGAGTGAAGGTGGCTTACTAGGCATCAATAGAGAAGAAAGCCACGAAATAACTTTCAGAAGATTTTTTCGAAAGAGGAAAAAGCTGCTAAAATGTAAATAGAGTGGCCAACATTACAAATTTTAAGTCAAAACATAGTTAACACAAATAAAACTCTGAAACGATATTGAAACAAGAAATGCCCACAATAGTGAAGAAACTGGGAAGTGGTGTTGTAACCATATAGGTTCTCATGGCTGTGAACTTTGCTGAAATTTGATAGAAGATTCTAGAGGTATTTGGAGACTATAGATAGTAGAAGAAAGCTGAGTTGGAATAAGTTATTCTCTGCTAAATAACCAAGGACATTTTTTATGGAGCTTCAAAAATTCTAGAACCAGCATGTGGTTGAAATTTTGCCAACTACTCAGATATTTTGGTTAGGAGAGATGAGTTTAGAGAAATTGAGAGAAAGTTGGAAACTTTGCTGAAAGAAATCTTTTGATATATAGCTAGGAACGTGTTTACCAAGGGACCATGTAATTTCTTTTCTATAATATCAAAAAGGTGGCTGGAAATTACAATTTCTAGCAAAAGGGCTGTATTTTTTTTTTTTTTTTGCACTAAGTTTAAATCTTTAGCTCATGATGCAATCTCAAATATTTAAGTTACTTTAAATTAATATTTAAACAAAATATCTTCTCTTTTACATAGGTTTTCTCCAAGTTACTATGTTAAAAGTTTATAATAGGTTAATTTAGAAATATTTATTCACAAACTAGCATGGTTTGGAATAAATGACATTCCTTAAAAGGGATATGGTTCAAGAAAATTTTTATGTAGAAGAGGTATTACATGGGACCTTTTCCTCCTTCTTTTAGCTACCAACATATTATTGTGGCCATATATTATGTGTCAAAATGGGTAGACGCAGTAGCCTATAGGAACAATGATAACAAGACGGTAATTAAATTTCTAAAATAAAAGGTGTTATCTAGGTTTGTTACACCACATGTTATCATCAGTGACTGAGGCACACACTTTTGCAGCTGGTCATTTGAGGCTTTGATGAAAACATATGGGGTAGTGCATTAGATTTCAACTACCTATCACTCTCAGATGAGTGGACAGGTGGAACTTGCCAATAGGGAAATCAAACAAATTTTAGAAAAGATGGTAAACCTTGACCGCAAAGATTGGTCTTTAAGACTAGATGATGCGCTTTGGGCTTACCACATTGCTTTCAAAACTCCCTTAAGCATGTCACCTTATAGACTTCTTTTTGGAAAACCTGTAGAGCTTGAGCATAAAGCTTATTGGGCCATCAAGCATTTTAACTTTGATCTAGGAGAGGCAAGTGAGCTTAGGAAATATCAGTTGATCGAGTTGGAAGAATTTAGAAATGAGGCTTATGAGAATTCTAAATTCTATAAGAGGATCAATGATCAAGTATACTTGTATGATTCTAGGCTTCATAAGCATCCAAGAAAACTTCGGTCTAGATGGACAGGCCCCTTTGAGGTAAAAAGAGTTTTTGAAAATGGGGCCATAGAAATTGAGGATCCTTAGGATAGTCATGTGTTTAAAGTGAATGGCTAGTGTCTTAAAGTAGCTCTTGAGTACCAAATACCTACAATGGAGGATACTCCTTTTGCGGACCCTATCTACCATTAATCTCATCCAAGTGTGTTTATTTTATTTATTTATTTATTGTTTTGTTTTTTGTCTTTCTTTTCTTTTCCTTTTTTTTCTCCTTTTCTGTTTTTTTCTTCTAGGATTATTTTAATCACTGTTTTATTTATTTTTTATTTCTTTCCCATGGAGCACATCTCTGGTTACCCATTTTTCAGGTTCTTTGATGCTTCACTTCATTATCCAGGTGATACTTTTCCATGTTTTGTTTTTCAGTAGACATGTCCAGACATTGAGGACAACGTCAAATTGGTTAGGGGAAGGAGTGAATATGGATTATGTTGTGTAGTTATTATGGAATTTCTGCTGCTATTTTTCTGGACTTAAATTGCTGACTGCTGTGTTTCTGCTACTATTTTGTCTATTTTTCTGCTACTGTTTTGTCTGTTTTCTGTTTTGTAAAATTGTGCCCAAATCTCATTAATTTTGGCTTTGTTTCTGCTGGTTGGTTTAGAAAATGTGTACAAGTTTCTAATTTTCTGCTGTTTGTGCTCTTGAGTGACAAGATTTACCACTTGAAGTTTATTTTGTCCACTATAATCTAGATGTCAAACAAGAAAATGTCTGATTTCCTGCGGATTTTGGAGGAAAATCCGCAAGAAACAGATTTCCTGCGGATTTTTTTGCGGATTATTTTCTACAGGTATAAAGCTCGTGGAAACAGGATCCTGCGGATTTTCCTGCAGAATTTTGACCGGGGAAAAATTCGCAAGAAAATTCGCAGGAAACTTACCTATGGATTCTTCCTCATGAAATTCCGCAGGAAAGTTCCTGCGGATTTTGTTAGGGATTTATCTGGCAAAGTATCCGCAAAAACATATCCGCAGATTTTTCCCCATCAAAATTCACAAGTAATTTCCTGCAGATTTTCCCCCTGCGGATTTTTCCCGCGGATTTTCCCCCATCAAAATCCACAGGTAAAGTTTTCCTTGGCTAATAAATAAATTTACCAAAAAATCGTAAGAAATTTAACACAAGACATTTCATACAAAAACAATTAAATAATATAAATAAATATAATATAATATTGTTACAAAATTAATTCTAATATAAATAATTAAAAACATGTATAAAAATATTATTTAGTTAAATACAAACAT
>JASKGM010085756.1:0-14038 GCA_034509205.1 Ceratonia siliqua | reverse complement strand
TTTTCTAATCTCCTAATATGATAACATGGTCAGAGTAATCCAAAGGTTCGACCCAGTGTTACCACATACTACAGTTAATGCTATGCTGGTATATTGGATAAAGATGATATAATTTGGTAATCTCGGCAGTTATCAATTATCCTCCTAATTAATTGGTGGCAACTCTATTTTTCATAAATCTCTGTGTTTTGACCATCCGTCACGTTGTGACAGACATTATTTTATGCCTAGGTTGCCCCTCTTTACTTGCTTCTTAATAGTGAAAATCGAAAAATTGTCAATTTTCAGATTTTCCTATGAAGAACAAGTAAAGAAAAAAAACATTGATTTTGTCCCAACGAGATGCGCAGTATGAAAATATTGACATTGAGATATTTCAAAACATGGTATGAGACAGACCTTAATACCAGGGGAACTTGCAACAACGGTACGGGCAAACCTCAATACCGGGGGAATTTAAAGGCAACGGTACTGGATAATTCTCTTAGCACTGGGGAAATTTAAAAATAATGGTATAGGATAAATCTCTAAATACCGGGGAAATTTAAAGATAACAATACAGGATGAATCTCAGTACGGGGGAATTTAAAGCAACAGGACTAGATAAATCTCTCAGCACCGGGGAAATTTAAAGACAATGGTATAGGATAAATCTCTCAATACCGAGGGAATTTAAAGACAACGGTATAGGACGAATCTCTGTTCCTGGGGAATTTAAAAACAATGGTACAGGACGAATCTTAGTACCAGGGAAATTTAAAGACAACAGTACAGGACGAATCTCAGTACCAAGAGGAATTTAAAGACAATGGTATAGGATAAATCTCTCGATACCGGGGAAATTTAAAAACAACGGTATAGGATAAATCTCTCAATACTGGGGAAATTTAAAGATAACAATATAGGACGAATCTCATTACCGGGGGAATTTAAAGCAATGGTAATGGATAAATCTCTCAGCACCGGGGAAATTTAAAGACAATGGTATAGGATATATCTCTCAATACTGAGGGAATTTAAACACAATGGTATAGGATGAATCTCAGTACCTGGGGAAGTTAAAAACAATGGTACAAGACGAGTCTCAATACCAGGGGAATTTAAAGCAACGGTACTGGATAAATCTCTCAGCACCGGGGAAATTTAAAGACAATGGTATAGGAAAAATCTCTCAATACCTAGGGAATTTAAAGACAATGGTACAAAATGAATCTTAGTACCTGGGGAATTTAAAAACAATGGTACAGGACAAATCTCAGTACTGGGGAAATTTAAAGACAACGATACAGGACGAATGTCAGTATCGGGAGGAATTTAAAGACAATGGTATAGGATAAATCTCTCAATACCAGGGAAATTTGAAAACAACGGTATAGGATAAATCTCTCAATACTGGGGAAGTTTAAAGATAACAGTACAGGACAAATCTTAGTACCGGGGGAATTTAAAGTAACGGTACTGGATAAATCTCTCAGCACCAGGGAAATTTAAAGACAATGGTATAGGATAAATCTCTCAATATCGAGGGAATTTAAAGACAATGGTACAGGACAAATTTTAGTACTTGGGGAATTTAAAAACAATGGTACAGGACGAATCTCAATATTGGGGGAATTTAAAGCAACGGTACTGGATAAATCTCTCAGCACCGGGGAAATTTAAAGACAATGGTATAGGATAAATCTCCCAATACCGAGGGAATTTAAAGACAACGGTACAGGACAAATATCAGTACTTGGGGAATTTAAAGACAACGGTACAAATTTTTTTTAATTTCCCTAATTTTTATCATTCGTTATTATGTTTTTTTTTTTTGTTGATTTTTTCGCTTTTCCTCGTTTTCATGTTTTCCTATTTTTCAATTTTTTTTCGAACGAGAGATAACAATTTTTATTTTGGAAAAGCATGCTTTATATTTTGAAGTAAACATGAAACTAATTAAAATTTCAAACTAGCACAGGCTGACAACCACATAAAGCCAAAAGAGGCTAAGTATTTTGACATGCCTTGCATTTTTGAGAAAACTCGACCAAACCATTTATTGCCCCTGGAATCGACTCCTCAACCTCGCTTCTTTTCTTTAACCTATTTTTTTTTTCTGAAAACCTTTCATTCGATTGGCCCAATTAATCACTTTTGCTCAATGAGATGCCTTTTCCAAGTTAATGGTTTAATTTCCTAGATTGATGAAATAAGGTGATACCACGACGTTGCCTCAGTCTAAGCCTTTCAATATATTGCAATTGATAAAATTTCCTTTTTTTTTTTTTAATATGTACCTTCTACCCTTCGACATAGCAGGCTATCATTAATTGCAAGATTTCTTTAAAACTTTGCCTCGGTTCAGGTTTTTCATATTGTTGTTTCAATCTCTTGTCCTTGCTTGACTATCCGGACCCTTTAGTTAAGGATTCTTTTCCAATTTGACGCCCTAAGTTTTACCTAAGCTGCCCTTTTTGGGTTTTCAACTTAGCGGCTTCCTAAATTTTGCCTAAATTACCCTTTCAGGTTTTCAACTTAGCGGACTTCCTAATTTTTGCCTAAGTCGCCCTTTCGGGTTTTCAACTTAGCAGACTTCCTCATTTTTGCCTAAGTCACACTTTCGGTTTTCGACTTAGCGGACATCTTTCTTTCTTTCTTTCTTTTTCTTTTTTCTTTTTCCCTTCTTTCTTTCTTCTTTTTTTTTTAAATGCCTTCTTTTCAAAGATAAGCACTGAGCCTTAAATTTATGAACAACTTGTTGTTGGTTTAAACCACATTAAGTAGGTTGTTCTTTGGCTTTTGTAATGCAAAATCAACAAACAATGAAATACTATGGAGTAATATTTAATCTAGCCTTCCTTAATATGGTTAAAACTTATCCCATGAATAATCGAGGAAGAAGTTTATTAAATGAATAAACTTCTTTTATTAAAGCAAGGGGTCATAAAAGCCTTTGCATTAATAACTGAAATTCAAAACTCAGACGCAATGCAAAGTTGCCCCAGTTGACTATCAAGATGAGAGTTGACACTACAGCAAAAGGATTGCAAAATCCTTGAAGCTTGTTGTAAAAATAAATTGACATGATAACAAAAGGACCGCAAGACCCATAAAGCCGGTTATATGAACCAAGCTCCTTTTTCAAAGGAACTAGTGAAAGCTTGGGATCCTAAGACCGCTGAAGTCTGTTAGATAAATAAACATCTTTTAATCAAATGACACAACACAATAAATGGTATAATGAGAATTGGTCAAAGTCTAAATTTTTCACATCCGCTGGCATTGATTCTTATATTGCAATTGATATGTACTCTGTATTTTATAACATAAATATGTTGTTGCTGGCAGTGATATCCAGAGAAATTGCTCTAGTTGTAATTCCCTACATTATTGCTTTGATTTCAAACTCTTGATTTTTGATTCCAGGTTCCTTTGAAAATGATGCCTTATCTTTTGCCTAGGTCACCCCTTTGGGTTTTCAACCTAGCAGGCTTTTCTTTTCCATTTTCTTTCATTTTTCATTCGCAATTTTTGTTTAACGACTTAGGACATTATTTTCCATTTTCCACTTTTCCTTTCTCTTTCTTTTTCTCTCTTTCTTTCTTTCTTTCTTTCTTCTTTTTTTTTTTCCAGAATCAGGACTTACTAGCTTTGCTAGCCCTTTTTTACATTCTCACCTTTCTGAGCCCTTAGGATGTTTAGTCCTGAGCTCTTTCATTATCTCATGGGGACTTATTTCCTGTTTTGCTGGTTCAAATATTTCCACCAAATCTCCACTATTTTATTATTATTTCCCTTAAATTCTTACATGTCTATACCTATTTCAATATGAGAATCAAAGCATGGAAGCTGAAAATTTCTCAAGGATGAAGAAATAGGGAAGGAATGAATTCCTTAAATGAGGGAAATTGGAAGAGATAAGAATGATACGACGAATAACAAATGAACAAACATTAATTTATACATTTCATATTCACAAGATAAGCTGCAGTTGAACAAAAGTCATATGGCCTTGAACTACGGCCAAATGCATCAAGATTTACACTAAACATTACTCAATAGCACAACCATTACAAGTTGACCTTATATTACAACCACCAAAAAGCTTTTCTTCTTAGTCATACCTAATCCAACAGCTCTACTTCTCATCCTCCTCCCAAATAACCCTAGGGTTCTTCTTGAGTGTACGAAGGGCTGGCATGAACAACAGGATCCTCCTTTTTGAGCATGATAGCTCTGATCTTAAATAACTTCATAACATGTCCTCTGAAGGTTAGGCAGTTTTCTATTGAGTGGCCAACCACTCTAAAGTGGTATAAGCATCGTGCATCAGGATCAAACCATGGAGGGTATGGTGGCTTAAATGGCTTAGCTGTATCGGGCTCATCAGATGGTCATCATATAACTGTTTGGAAAGTTTCGCATTGGACATATGAAAGTTGGGAAATGGCTCTTCATTTTGGGATGGCCTATTTGAATGGTGATGTGACTTGTGAGATGATATTGTATTATAGGCGGATTGGTGGGTGGATGGTTTACTAGGTCGGGGGATAGGGCGACTAAGCAGTTGTTGTACCGCCTCCTTTTTTAAGCAGTCTTCCAGCAGCCTAACTAGTTGTGACATATGCTCTTGCAAGTAATTAACACGATATTCAATTCTCTGTAAGGCCTCGATAACTGATAGCTCGAGTGACATTATCTCTAATCTTGTGTGTTGCCTTAATGGGTCGAGAATGTTTGGTCAAATTTCCTTAAGAGTGCAACGACTACTTTTATTTTTCCTGGAATAAAACAAGATCAACTTTTTTATTTGGGAAGACCCAACCATAAATGGCTTTAGTGCCAGTTATTGAATTATTGCATTTTTGATGAGCCAAGATTGGCATTAAGAATTTCATTTTTACCTATATCCTATTAAGAATACAATATTCTACAAAGAGAAATATAGTAACAACATCCCAAGGAGGCAAGAAACTGTCACATGGGTATTGTCGAGTTATAAAAGTGTGTTCAATGTAGAAATATAAATTTGAGTCCATCCTTGTTGCTCTTTTAATTTCAAAATTCACGGACACTGACACAAAATGTCAAAATGATAGTAAAAATAATGAGGATATCATGGTTAAAAGTCCTGTAAAATTCTCTCTCATTTTCGAGACTATACCCTAGGAAGGGATATAAAGATAATCGAATGATAAATCGGGAATTGCTACACTTTTGAGCTGCAAGGTGGAGTTATGAAAATTTCCTTGTTTTTCTTCTTCTTCACCTTCTCATTGAAATTTTTTTTGTTTATATGTTTTTTGCTTTTTGTTTGTTTGTTTTTGTTGTTTTCTTATTTTTTTCTTAGTAACTTACTCATGCTAATAAAATAGAACAAAGCTAATGATTTTTGGAAATGCATACCGCTCATATACGAGAAAGATTCGACTAAAGCATTTACTTTTAACTACGCACTGCATCATTTGAATTTTCTAAATACTAGCACATTTCTGAAGCTCTGATGATTAACATCCACCATCTTGTTGAAAATGAAATTCTATTTCCCGATGAGAAGGCAAAAACCATGTCCAACTCGTCTAATCCGCTTTTGATTCTTGTAACGTTCACTCATTAGACTCGATGCACATAATAATATTAAATTTTAGCCCTTTTCATTGTTTTCAAAATCAAAATTTTATAAATTCAAACGGGAACTTATTAAATGAACAAATTCCCTTTATTAAAATGTATATATACCGATGTGATAGGATCCTAAGAACCTTCACATGGGCTATAACAAGTTTGGAGAGAACACATGGTAACTAGAAACAAATATATTGCCGAATACAATATAAACAGGCTAAAGCGACTTTGGTATACCCAGGAACTGGTAAAAAAAGAAGAATAACTAATTTTACCCCAGTTTTAAGTTCTTGACTCCCTTTGACACTGAATCTCATGTTGCTACTTGTACGTGTACTGTGCCATCATTTGGAAACCAAATCATTGTCGCTGACGAAAAGGTCACAGAACTTTATTCTATATTTCTCATATTCTCAACCTTATTCCTCCTCTGAGTCCACTTCTATGACTTAGTGAGCTTTTCTTTTCTTCATTTTCTCCTTTTTTTTTTATGCATAATAGTGCTTGACTGCATATGAGTTTATTGGCCTCATTAATTCCTGCCTATTAGCATTAGTAAGAATTAATGCTCCTCTAGTGAATGCTTGTTTGACAATATAGGGTCCTTCATACGTGGGTGCCCATTTTTCCCTAACATCTTATTGATTGGGCAACATCTTTCTAATTACCAGATCCTCTACTTGAAATTCTCGTGGCTTAAATTTTTTGTTGAATGCTCGAGCCATCTTCCTCTGATAAAGTTAACCATGACAAATTACGGCAAGATGCTTTTCCTCTATCAAATTCGCTGTTCATAGCGAGCCCTAATCCACTCAGCCCCATCTAACTGTGCTTCTATAAGTACCCTAAGGGAGGGGATTTCTACCTCAACATGCATCACAGCTTCCGTCCCATATACCAAGGTATATGGAGTTGCCCTAGTTGAAGATTTCACATACGATATGCATAAAGTGCATAAGGAAGCATTTCATGCCAATCCTTATAGGTTACTACCATTTTCCCCAGTATTCTTTTAATATTCTTATTTGCTGCTTCAACTACCCCATTCATTTGGGGTCTGTATGATACTGAATTATGATGCTTGATTTTGAACTGCTCGCATAACTTCTAAACCTTTGCCCCATTTAAGTTTACCGCGTTATCAGTAATTATACTGGATGGTAAACTATATTTGTAGATAATATTGAATCGTGAAAACCTAACAAACACCTTTTGTGTAATACTGGAATAGGAGACTGCTTCTACCCACTTAGTAAAATAATCAATAGCCACTAATATGAAACAATGGTCGTTAGATGCTTTAGGATTAATAAGTCATATTATGTCCAAACCCCATATGGAGAAAGACCAAGGCGTAGTCATATTATGTAAAGGAAATGGTGGAGCATTAATGCGATCCAAATAAATTTGACATTTATGGCACGTTCAACAATAGCTAATATAGTTTTTCTCCATAGTAGTCCAATAATAGCCACATCTCAGAATTTGGCGAGCCATAAGATGCCCATTAGTATGACTTACACATATCCCTTCATGTACCTCATCATGATGGAATGTGCCTCTGTTATCAACACATCGAAGTAACGTTCCATCATAGGCTCTTTTTATATAGTCACTTAAAAAGAATCCCATTGACAACTATATGATGATTTTCTTATCATTTTCCTCTACACCTTCTAGGTATTGTCGAGACAGTATATATCGCTTGATATCTTCATACCATGGTTGCTCATCATTTTGTTTGACATTCAGGCAATAAGCCAGCTAGCACCTATTTTCAACGTTAATAGGAAGAACTTGACTTTCTTGGTCTAGCTTAGCCATGACTGCTAAAGTAGCCAACGCATCTGTAAATTGGTTTTTGTCTTGACTCAAGTGGTAAAAGAAACTTCTTTAAATTTCTCAACTAAAAGAGAGAGATGTTTTTGATATGGAATCAATTTAAGTCTCGGATTTGCCAATCTCCATTCACTTGATAAATTATTAAAGCTAAATCCCCAAAGACTTCCAGCTTCTTAATATTCATTAACAATGCTTCTTGCAAGCCATTAACACATGCTTCATATTCTACCATGTTATTGGTACAATCGAAGTCCAACTTAATAACTATTGGGAATTGTGTCCCCTCAGGAGAGACAAGGATGGATCTTATACGCCTCCCGCTTACGTTTACCGCACTATCAAAATACATTTTCTAGCTTTCCTCTAGTCCAAATTCCTCTATCTCCAGTATATCTTCATCTGGAAACTTGCAGTCCACTAATCGATGTTCATCTACTGGATTTTCTGCTAACTGATATGTAATTATGCTGCCTTTGATTACTTTTAGAGTAACATACTTTATGTCATATCCTGATAAGATATCCTGCCATTTACTAACCTTACCAGATAAATGTGGCCTTTCAAAGACATATCATATGGGATCCATTCTGGAAATCAGCATAATAGTATAATGAGCCATATATTGATGAAGTCGCTTAGCTACCCATGCTAGGGCCCAGTAAATCTTTTCGATTGAAGAATATTGACCCTCACATTCATTAATCTTCTTACTTAAGTAATAAATGGCTCTTTCTTTTCTACTTCCCTCTTCGTGTTGTGCAAGCATCGCCTCTATGGTTGTAGGTGAAACCGATAGATATAACAATAATGGTTTACCTTGCGTTGGTCGTATTAAGACCAAAGGGTTCTATAAATAAGATTTTATCTTTTCAAAAGCCTGTTGGCAATCTTCATTCCACTCACTGGGATTGTTCTTCTTTAACAATTTAAACATCAGCTCGCACGTTCGTGTCAGATTTGCAATGAAACGGGCTATATATGTCACAACATGACGGATGGCCGAAACACAGAGATTTTATAAAAAATGGAGTCACCACCAATTAATTAGAAGAATAATTGGAATCCTCTAAAAAAACCAAAAAATTGGTCTTCAAAACTAGAGGAAAGGTTCGGGAGTCGAATTACGTATGGAGAAGGTGTTAGGCACCCCACAGCGTCCATCCATATGGACAGTTACCCTTAATTGTCTGTGCTTTAATTTTATTATATTTTAGTTATGTTGATTACCCCTTTATATTATCGTAAAAGAGAAAAGGACGAAAGTTAAAAACTGGACCTGACTTACTTTGTAAGAGCCTACGTACCCCAATGGGGATCAAGGTCTACGTAGTTCGATATGATTAAGATACCTAGGATGGATATATGATCTCAACCCTAGTATAGATAGTATTTTGATTTGATAAGATAATGTGGGACAATAAATCTCCACCCATAATCTTTAGGTGGTTAGGACAGTGTGGGAGGATGAACCTCCACCCAAAGCCCAGGGATGAAAAGACAGTATAGAAGAATAAATCTCCATATATAGCTTAAGACAATATAAGAAAATAATTTTCTACATATTGTTTGTGAAAAACTAGGTCTACAAGCAAAATAAATTTTCACGTATAGCCTAACTATCATAGGAGAACAGTTCTCCATATAATGTTGGTAAGGAATGGTGACCTTCGAAATCACCACTAGCAAAAAGAAAGACGATGGTTTATTTCTCAAGTTAATTTTTTTATTCCCATAAGTTTTGGGTTCAAAATGTATTTTCAATAATGTTGGGATGAAATAACATTTAGGAGAGTATTTAAGATGTTATTAGTTCCAAATGTAATTTTAACACACTGACAGGATCCAAACAAGATCATCGAAATTTTCTGGGTCAAAATGAAAATTTATAATTGGTTAGCCTTTGGAACTCTAACTCTATTTTAAAGAATACCATCCATAGTTTAAAGATTTTAATTTCATTGGTTTATTTTAAATACGAACTTTCAAAAAAAAATTTTATGAAAAGAAATTTTGGGCCTTTGGGACTTCATTTGGAATCTCCCTTTTTATACTAAAAACCCACGTCTCCTTTTTGGTAAGAAAGTTGGCTCAAAGTTTATCTTCGAAGCCTTTGGGCTTTCAAAATACAAGTAAGGATTTAGGACACTTGAAAAAACATCCTTAAAACATGCCAGATAGCAGCGCTTGCACCATAAAAATGAACTAATGTCATCTACTTAACCCAAAAAAACAGCTCAAAGGTTCATGGGCTACCACGTTTAAAAAAACAAAAAAACCTCTAATCATTTTAGAACCATGGGTTATACACATACTAAATCAAATTCTAACATATCTTGTTCAAACTAATAAAATGGAGACTTTTCATGGGTACATCCAGGCAAAACAGCCAACAAATGAGTCCTCAGCTTCTTAAGCGTGTTCAAACAAGAACAAGACCACCCTTAGTCACAATATATAAGATCTATCCTATGGAATGCTTACACATTTATCAAGCTAATCAACTGTGGTAATAAAGTAGAACATGGGATTAGTTTAAGAAACATGGTGGAATCTTAAAAAAAATCATACTGTCAACAAAACCATCTACGCTCATTAGCAGTTTTACATATTCAAACTTACTATTAGGTAGAATATCACAGGTGACAATAATTTGTGTTAATTATGTTAAAGCCATGACTAATTCAACATTATCCCAATAGACAAAGCTTAGCTCAGCATGCCTTTCCCTTTACATAAGAACAGATTCACACCACCCATGACCATCTCTTCTAGCAACAAAACAATGAGATTGAATTAACACAACCATCCCAGCGATTGCTCCAAAAGTTTAGATGTTGGTATTTTTCCCTTGGGTACTCCTAAAACCCACTACTCATCATAGCCCATCCAAAGTTGGAATGAACAAGCTTTAATTACTGACAAAATGGAAATTGGCAGAGACCACTAATCATAAATATTGGCAAAACTAAAACTTGTTTTGAATACTACAGTGTGGTAACCTAAATGAAATCAAAAGTACAACTGAAAATATAACAATAGGCCCCACAGAGCAGCGATTAAAACATGGTCTAACTTATAACCATCGTACCACAAACATGCTCTAGCTAAAATCTAGATCAAAATTACATTTAAGGATCAAGCAAAAACTAAACCACATGGTTTAATTCAAGCTCTCTGAAACCATGGGATTACCACAAACTTGCAATATGTTACCCCAGAATAAGTTTCATCTCAACCAAATTTCTTGAACAGAAAAGAGTAAAAAAATAGAACAGCTTGCCTTATCAAAGCCCACAAATCTGCAACAATACTGATAGATTGGTTCCCCAAATGCGCTTTTACTCTGTCTAGAATTTTTGCACTCTCTCCCTGGATTGTTTCTTTGAAGTTGTTCTACTTTTTCTCTTCCCTTTTCTCCCTTTTTCCTTCCTTCTTGCTTATTCAGAATTGTTGCTCGGTATTTATAGACAAAAACGAGTGCATCCCCTTAACCTACTAACCCCTCCGTACAAGTATTCCCCTTCCTCCCTTATCCCCTGCTGCCAGACGGTGAGCTGGAGATCAGAATAAGTACATATGCCCCCAAAGTCCACGAACTCAGCCGAGGTTTAGGCTCGATGAAGAAGATATCTTCCAAAAATCTTGATCATTAAATGGAACCTAGATATTTCAGAGGAAGAAGAGTCATGATCTGGTCTGAAAGTCTCCAAATCCAGCCAGGAATGACGCTTGATGAAGATCCTTTTTTGGAACAATATATGGTGCATTAAATGACTGACGGAGAAGACTACATGAGATCAGCACAACCCCTGGTGGCATAGTGAGCTGGCTGCGTTGAGTGGAACCTTGAATCTTTCAGAAACAAGCTAATAAGCACAATTCCAAAATGGGTGGGTGAAGTACCATAAGGCAAACCTCCTAGATGTAGCTGTTAAACTTGACAGAGGCATGGAACCAATGAATTAGAATAAAAAGAAACCAATCCTGGAGGAGAAAGAATAAGCCATAATTAAAGCACGCCAGCTTCGCAATGGGGAAAGCAAATGGGATAGGCAAGAAAAAAAAATACTCGTGTGGTGGAGAGAAGCGCTAATAGAGGGGTTAGTAAGAAAGTGGGACGGGGTAGGTAAGACGAAAAAAGAAAGAAAAATAAATAAATAAATAAAATTAAAAAAAATTAAAAAAGAAAAAAAATTAAACGTGAGATGGAGATATAAGGAAAGAAAGGAAATGAGGGGGTGGGACCCACCAAAATATTTTTCCTTTTATTTATCATTTTGTACTTTTTAATAATAACATTTTTTTTTGTACTTGTTATCTTTTTTCTCCTTCTTTATTTTTTTAAATAGGATTAAATTTCATATTTGGTGATTTTGAATTTTTCTTTTGATCTTTTAAATTTTCCTTTTTATTTCTCCCAGATTTATGCTTTCCTTGTCATTATTACCTCGTTTCCTTATTTTGCCATATTTTCCTAATTTTTCTTAATTTTTGCTATTTTTCAAAAATTTTAAAATTTATCCAGACAAAATCATGTGTTTACAATATAGTTGAGCCTTCCAAGGAAACTTCTCACTTCCTTTTCTGTACGAGGGTATGGCATATCTTGAATAGCTTTGATTTTATCCAGGTTAACCTCAATCCCCTTTTAACTTACAATGAAGCCTAATAATTTCACAGAGGATGCCCCGAATGTGCATTTGTTAGGATTTAACCAAAGTTTATACTTGCGTATTCTATTAAACACCTTCCTCAAAACTACCGCATGGCTTTTGTTCCCCTTAGATTTTGTTACCATGTCATCCACATATACCTCAATTTTTTTATGTATCATGTCATGAAATAAAGTTACCATCACCCTTTGATAAGTGGCCTCAGCATTCTTAAGGCCAAATGGCATCACTCAGTAACAGAATGTTCCTCACTATGTAACAAAAGTGGTTTTTTCTTTATCAACTTAATTCATGGGAATTTGGTTATAGCCATAATACCCATCCATGAAGGAGTACCGGTGATTAGCCACCGTATTGTCTACTAATACATCAATGTAGGGTAAAGGAAAGTCATCTTTTGGACTGGCATCATTTAATGTTTTGTAATCAACACACATTCTTACTCTCTCATCTTTCTTAGGAACAAGTACTATATTGGCCACCCATTCCAAATATTGAGATAACTCAATAAAGCGGGCCTCTAGTTGTTTTCTTACTTCTTCCTTAATCTTTAGCAACCATTCTAGATTCATTCTTTACAATTTCTATTTGGTGGGGGAATAGTCTAGATACAAGAGAATTTTATGGGATGCAATTTGAGGATCTAGCCCTGGCATGTCCTAGTAAGACCAAGCAAATATGTCAACAAACTCCCGAAGTAATGCTATCATTTGACTTCTTTCCAGATTGTCCACAATTTTATCCTCATTTTTATCTTCTTTTGTCCCCAAATTGATTTTTTCTACTTCTTCATTATGGGGTTTTATTTCTTTTTCCGAAGATTTGATTATTTTTGCAAATCTCTCTATAGTTTTGTAATCCGGTTCTACAATGTCATCATTACTCATACTTACATCAACATGAGAATCAAACATAGAATGCTGAAGAACTTCAGGATGATGTGAGAATTAGAAAAGAACGGAAGTAGATAGGAAACTAATCAAGTATATTTAAAATGATAGCAAATAATTGTAAAAGAGACTAACATACCAACAGATAAAACAAGGTCTATATGTACGAAAAAGAAACAACAGCATTGGACTTCAGCTAGTTTAAAACAAGGCTAAAATTAAATATTACTTATAGTGGCAAACTTCAGGGAGTAACTCTTCCTCCCAATTACATAGCGATGAGTTGTCCTGGCTAATGCCACTCTGATTATCTTTCCTTTTATCACCCCCCAAAGTATTAACAGACGAGTCTATAAAACTTATCTGAAGGGGAGCCAGGAATGTTTCCTTAAGCCGAGGGATACCTCTTGCATTTCTCATCTCATCCTTGGGCTTATATCCTAGCTCTTGTGTTCCTACATTTTTAACCGCTTGAATTGGCAGGCTGATTCCTTGTAGTTCCCAACCCAAACCCATTCCTGGCTCATAACCATGCTTGAGCATCATGTTTTCCACCACATTTCTTGGCTTGGTAGCCTTTTTAATCTCAGGTACTTTCTCTATGATTTCTAAAGTCTGGAAGGCACTTTCCATGCTTTGTTTAGCCGCTTCCACATAGGGGACAAAAACAGGTTTAGAAATAAGCATTTCTTCTTCACTTTTTACTGTAATAACTCTTCCTTGGTTTATAAAATTAAGCCTTTAATACCAAGTTGAAGGGATTGCTCCTGTAGAATGGATCCAGAGTCTTCCTAACAACATTGTATAGGATGATTCGACATCCATAACTTGGCATATTACTTCAAAAACACATGGGCCGATTTCCAAATTGACCCTCTTACTTCTCTTTAGGTTCCATCAAACGCTTTTACTACAAGATCACTGGGCTTCATTTCCTCTAGGTTGACCGGTAACTGTACCAAAGTAGAATAAGGTAGCACATTCAAGGCTGACCCATTATCTATTAAAACATTGGCCACTGTACAT
>JASKGM010085745.1:0-14039 GCA_034509205.1 Ceratonia siliqua | reverse complement strand
ATCTCTGTTTTGATTATTTGTTTGTTGTTTTATTTTCGAGCGTTACTCTAGACTGTAGGCGGTAGGAAAATTTATAATTTTTTTTTTAATTTTTTTAAAAAATTATTTTTTAAAATTAATAAATTAATTTTTATAGTATGAATTTTTAAAAAATTTTTGTGAAATTTTTTAAGTTATAAATAAATAATAAAAAAAATTATGAATGAATAATAAAAAAATATAAAAAATTAAAAAAAAATTTTAAAAAAATACATGAAATAAAAAATACTTAATTAATTTTAAAAAAATAAAAAATAAGGGGACGTAACTTAGTCCTATTTATTTTTTCATTCGCCTATAGAGTGGAAACAGTACGATCATTTATATCTTTAAATGGTTTGTCTAAGCTATACTCCCATCCCATTTTTTTTTACTTTTTTTATTTTTTATATTTTTTTTCAAATTTTTTTACTTTTTAAAAATAATTAAGTATTTTTTATCTTATATATTTTTTTTCAGAATTTTTTAAAATATTTTTCATTTTTTTTATTTTTTTATATTTATTTTACTATTCATCCATATTTTTTTTTACTATTCATTTGCAACTTAAAAAATTCTGCACAAAATACAAAAACATCTTTAAAAATTTTGAAAAAAATTTATGATATAAAACTTAATTAATTAATTTTAAAAAATAAAAAAAAAGTTTAAAAAAATCAAAAAATATAAAATTTTTTTTTAACTTACCGTGTAGGCGGTAGGTAGTAAGCCCCATCTTTAAAAGTTAGTTTCAGATGATTTTATTTCGGAATTTAGACTAGTTTTCTAGGTTGCGTAATGGGCTGTTTGCATCCGTTTCAACCAGTTACACTTTTGCTTACTCTATTAGCCTAATACCGAGCCTTCATTCATTGTTTAATACCGAGCCTTCATTCATGCATAAAGCATTTCTATTGGGAGGACAGATGGTTTATGAAATTGAATCCTCTTATGATAATATCATGATATAACTTAGAAAACACAATTTATATAATTCACTATTTGATTAGTGAATTTTACTTATTTATTTTATTTGTACTTATTCACGTTCTATATTTTTTTTCTCTCCTAACATAATTTTATCATTTACATAAGAAAATCCAGATTCAATACTTTAGTTTTTATTATCTCGAGTCATTTATTCAAGATTAGATAAAATAAAAGAAAATGAACCCATCTAAAAGAAGGAATAGAACAAGAAATGTACCTTTTAGTAATTTTAACTAACTTGTCCGAGAATGCATCAATACACTGCAAGATTAATTCACAATGAATAAATCTATAATTTCAAACTCTATTTAACCAAATCATAGAAAAGCGACAAACTAATGTAGAATATGTTTATCTGATACAAGAATCAAAATTCAGACATAAAATAGATTTCCGCTTTCTCCATCACCAAAAGTGCTGATTTTGGTACCTAGGTATTCGAGAATGCTTTTTCCCTTGGTGTCTTTTGAATGAAAGTTGACAGACTTCGAGATGTGGCCTTCGGCAATGCAGCATGCACATTTGAGGAAGAAAAAAAAAAAGGAAAAAAGAAAAGTTAAAAAGGAAGGAAAAGGAGACAAATTTTAGAGAGAAAAACCTTTACACTGATCCATAGCCAACAAAATATAATGCACAAGATTTTACTTCCACCAATCTGGTGGAAGCTAATAAACGGGACAGGCAAGGCAACCGTGAATCTCAATCCATCCGATTGTATTTCAGCCAAACAAAACCTCCTTTCTGCGGCACTGCAAAAATATTGAGCAAAACCATGCTGCTCAATGGACAAAGCCACAGTCTTTCAAGTATAACCTAAAAGTCAGTGTCAAAGCAAGAAACCATGATCTTTGAAACTTGCAAACGGAATGTAGCTCAAGCTATACCTGTCAATCACAAAACCGGAAACGCGAGGAAATATTAAAACACAGCAGTGGAAGCAAGCATGTGATCACAACTGGATAATCATATTGCATGCTTGACATTGAAACGGCTAGATTTTTGCTAGGGAGCTAAATTTTGGCATGAATCATTATGCAAAGAGACTTTCTTACAATGGTATTATCTTCCTATTCTTAATTATTCAGATAAAACCCCATACTTGGCATAGCAGGTTTAGCCCAATTCTTGTAATGGATAATTATCATGTCATAGCTGGTGTAAGATAAAAAAGCAATATGAGCAATAGAGAATTCTAGTTTGTTATCTCTTATGTCTACGTATACCACACAGCTAAATCAACTGTTAGCCATCAATATAAACGTGAGATTCAATTGTAACACCCAGATTACAGAAGCATATCCCAAATTAACAGTGAGAGCTGACGAGAAGTAATATTGCGAATAGAATTTTGGGAAAGGCATTTTAACAAAGAAGCTACTTAGCAGCTTGGGTGTCATTTGTCAAAGTTTTGGTAGAACTAAAGAGTGCTCTTTGAACTGTGGTGACACCAATGCAGAATTTGCATGGGCAACAGGTAAAGTATATTGTCAATCCCGCCAGCCAAGAGGTAAAGAAGTATAAAAGTTCTTTCTTTGAAATTCTACAGCTCTCAATCTAATAAAAGGCTACATATTTTATGGTAAAAGTTCATTTCCGACATTCCTTGACCCAATTGTTAGTTCAACTTATCAGGTTAATCACAAATACATCTGTATCTAATTAGAAAGTAGTTTGTTAATCATAACCAACCTCAAAAAATGGAAATGAACAGGTTTGCCAGGAATAAATGCAATAAAGCAAAAATTGGAGTTTGATGGATCAGGATTCCGGAGGCAAGTATTGGGTGTAGACAAAAATGAAATAATGGAATAGAAAAGGAAGGATAGGAGAAGTGAAAAAGAAGACAAAAAGAAAGTTCAGAGGAAAGGATAAGGATGTAATTCCTTCTTATTTCCCTTCTCTTTTAATCCTCTCCAGCAACCTTTGAAGTTTTTTTTTTTTTTTTTTTATTTCTTAAACTAAGATTACTCCCCTTCAGAAAAAAATTAAAAAGAGAATGGGATAAAACTTCTCCCAAGGTTCGAGCTTCCACGGACATAACTTCAATGCAACGGTAGCATGGTGCTACCGTCGCACCGTAGACGCACTCCACCATCCACCTGTATTATATTTCCAGTTCTGCAACTCTTACACCACAGAGCTAATTAATCACAAATGAAAGTAACCATTTGAAGTTTCCACTGGCAGCTATGATTGGTACGAGTCCAAACTCCAAATTCCCTCCTTCCATCCCATCTCTTTGCTTTTTGGTACAATTTCCCCTTTCATCTCGTTTCTCCCTTCGTGGCAACTCCAAAACACCCAAGCTTCCCCAACTAAGACAAATTTTTTTACTACCTTCATATATTTTCTGTATCTGTTTTCTTATAATTATAAAGGGGGATACTTACTATTTGCATTTCAGAGCATATGTGCCAAATTAATTTATCTTAAGAGTTCTGTGTACAATCAGTGCATCTGGCAGACTCCTAGTTCCTCATTTTAATGAAAATTTCCACTTACAGGAAAATCAGACTTCTGAGAAATGTGTGTTGATACAGTAAACAAGTGAAGTGTTAATGTGTGTTAACAAATTAACATAAACTAAATAGGTGAAATTGAATAAGGACACATGCAGGACATTTTGAAAATTTATGACATACCAAACCAAGGCCCCAAACTCCAAAATAATTGCCAGAAGTGTCAGTAACTTGTTATGAACCTGCTCGATGCAAAACATGTTTATATTGAGATACTAAGCTATTAACTGAAAGAAACTATTTTTTTTTTAAAAAAAAAAAGGAAACATGTACAGATACACTGCCACTTACATAAAGAGCACAAAACAAAGCAATTATGATACTTGCAAGTTATATAGCTGTTGCATAGATACGAACAAGATCAAGCATCATTGTCACCTGCCGTTTAGGACCTATGAGGAATGCTGTGCTGCCACACAAAAAAAACTCCACTTAGAATCTGAAAAAAACAGAACAACCATGGCACTGAGTTTGAAAAGATATAAAAAAGGAGGCATACACAATTTTTTGAGATATAAACCATTTAATAAATTTTAAGACATATGAAATAATAACCTTTAGCAAACAAATTATTCATGGAGAGAGAGAGAGAGAGAAGAATTTAATTTTCATTAAAAAGACAAATCCAAGTGAACTCAGAAAGCAATCTTCAGGACAGTGCCTTTGGGTAAATATTCACTCTATTACTAGCAGTCTCTGTGCACTGATCAATCTAGCTACTTAGCACAACTCAATGTTCAAATAATAACCTTGAATAATACAAGCAAGAAATTATATACACATGAAATTTAAAGAATGTTACAAAAAATAGGGAAAAGAAAAGAGAAAGAAAACTGAAAGTCCACAAGAAGAGCGAGATGAGATGATGCAAATCAGTCATGCTTATATTTCATTCTTGGCGGTCTTTAGAAAGTAGTGGTATACCATTAATTAATATTTGATCAGTAACATTAAGAACACAAATTATGTAACAATTTTTTTAGCAACGTGAACTCTTAAATTTGGCACCTTTAATCCATAACAAGAGAAAGTATACCATAGGACATGTCTTTTCTTTATGCACTGACTAAACCAGATAGGAAAAAAGAGAGAATGAGAGAGCTTTCTCAGTAAAATGGAATATCAAAATACGAAGGACAGGTATAATTCATATCAAAGCAGCACATACCTTCCAAGTGAATGCAAATTACCAAGAGTGAATGTTATTCCAAACTTGATTGGATGGAAGAAAACAAGCATTGACTGTAAGATGGAAAAAAATATAAGGCCATGAGTTAGTAACTACTTATGTCTCCCAATATAAATTTGAGTAACATCCTACATTAAGGTAGAAGCAGCAACATTCCTTAGTCAAAGTTTTAAGAGATGAAATGATAAATTATATTACCTACAAGATTTAAATGACAAATGCGAGAAGCCATTATAAGATTCTTTCATTATCCCTTCATTGTAAATATGTAATTTATATTTCACCAACCCCATTTTCATTGTGATTTCAGTAAAAAAAAATTATTATTTATGCTCTTCTATGCTAGTCACTTTGTCCAGTATAGAGATAAAGCAATTACTGAAGTTGGTATTGGTCAGATGTCACAATTAAGTTTAGAATGTGAACTGAAAGGAATTATATTTATTTAATGCTTCTAGCTTGTACAAAATGACACTCAATATGTGGAGATTCCGGAAGACAATTACAATACTTTAGACGTTCTTGAACGTGGTTTGGATGATGAGATTGAAGATGGAGACGATGAAAAGCCCTTTTGTGACACTGAACCTGCTATTTTAGATTGGGATTCTCCTCCAATCTATGATGTTTACCTTGGTGATATGCAAGATGGTAGGCATGCTAAAGTCATGGAGAAAGAAGAAATTGCATATCTTCAAGTGGGAACCAGTTTTACTTCTTGTAGAGTTCAATCAAGAAGATTGTTGTCAGTTTATCACATAAGAAATCATCTGCAAATATAATTTTTAAGACCCATGATCTTTCAGAATATTCAAGATCAGAATACATTGATTTTATTGGAATAGATCTGTTTTGTTCAGATTTCACGCAACAATCAATTGATCAAGCAAATCAGTCAACGTGCAGAATATATGCTCTAATTTTGGAGAAAAAGTTGGGAAAGAATATCAAGATCTTCAAATATTACAGGTGTCTTTTTATATGGAGTGGAAGATGTCAAGACCTAAAAAGTTGATGATGATTCCTTTTCAAGTGGAGGAGAACTGATGCATGACAAAGGGGGGATTAATCATATTTACCTATTGATTTTTGATTATTTTATGTAATTTTCGCAGTGATTATTTTTAGATATTTTATTAAGTTATTTTAGGCAATTTTAGGTTAATTGTGGTAGAATCAGAAACAAACTAGGATACTATATGGATGAGGAAAGTTCTAGAAGATTGTTTACTTGTCAATCAACTTGTATTATTTATCCCTATGAAAGGGCCTGCTGTATAAGGCAAGGAACAACTTATAATTTCAGTGTTCAATATTATCCAAGAATTTCCTTGTTTCCTGGTAAATTCCAGAGTTTCTACGCAGTGGATTAGAGGTTGTCTGCTAGAAACCTAGTTTGATACATAGCTCCATTTTCTTATTATTTTCACACTACCATCTTGTTATTCATGTGTTAGATATCACTAGAAACTAGTACTAATATATAGAAACTCTAATTAGTTTATCAGTACTGGAAATCATATCAACAACCTCTTACTTCGTAGTTTGTACATTCACAAATAAAATTCGTTGTCTCAGACAGTATGGGAGGATGGATTCTCCTACAAGCAATACAATAATCTACCTCATATTTAGATAAATAAAGCTTCATCTACTAGTTCTCTTTGTCACACATTAAAAAAAAAGTAATACATAAATTAAAGCATTGGGGCAAACTTACCAATAGTGTACAAAGTTAGCCCAGCAACAAAGCATATGGCGAAACCATATAATCTCTGTTTGGTCAAAGATAGAGCTGATTAGTGAAAATGGAAAAAGAGATTTTGCAGTTAGAAACTTGTTGAATGAATCAAACAAACATTTCAACATGATAGAAGAAGTTTGTGCAATGAAATAAACTTGAGGAAGTTGATGCACAATTCAGTAAAAAGTACAAAATATAGGAGCAGGCAACTATGCTACCCCACAATTTATATATATGTCATAATCTCTTTATCAAACATGATCTAAACAATCCCAAGCAACTATTCAATCTTGAACTACCATGCTACCCCACATTTTATTTATATGTCAATTTATTTTTATGTACATACGTAACTACATGATACCATTCTTATATAACCTGTCCTATATTAATTTTAAAGACCTGTCTCTCAATGACCTGAATTTAACTAGTAAGACACTTCATAGATATTCCTAGCCACGCAAAAACAAGACAAGGAAATTATTCACTTCATCCAATTCATTTCATTTTCCTACCAACATTTCCATAACATTGAACTATTCCTGGAAGCTATCTATTTCCTCAAGAACAGTTAACTAATCTTTGAATCTGGATTTCAGAGGGTATAAATCTCAATGTGAGATCCAAACTCAACGTTTAGCTCAAGTAACTTTTCTCATGCCCAGTCAGATCAAGGATCTCCTATCTATCGTCTAGTTCAATACTACTGTACACTCAGTAGCAAAAATGTCCAGAGTTTTGTGAGTTAACTAAGTAAATCAAGCCAAAAGTAAAATCATCCGACTATAAAATTAACAAGATCGGAGAATCAAATGTCGAGAGCGTGCTAATGTTAAGGAAAAGGCCACGTGAGTACATAAAACTACAGCGGACCAGCTATCAAATTCAAGCGGTCTCCGACTCTGGAATTACTGAAGTGTATATCCATGTTTTCAATAAAGCTTACATTCAACAGAAACAAATGAATGGCCTTACTGTTGAATAAAATATACCTACTCACTTCTTTTCTTGAAATGAAAAAATAATAAATAAATAAGCAAAAAAGAAAGAAAATAAACACGTAAGAATGGTAGGAACAGTTACATATGAGCTCTTTGTAGTATTTTCTCAGTCACCAAACAAAGATAATAGAAGGTAAAACTAATGAATTGGCCGAAACTGATTGGACAAAACACCTGTCTGGTAGACAAGGTGCAGTTCTGATTGAATTCATCCATAAAGGCGAATGAGTTACTCTCCTCTAATGCTGCAGCTTGTTGTTCGTCTTCTTCCACCTCCACTCCCACCATTTTCTTAACTTTCTCGAACGCCTTGTGCATGTTTTCCATTATTTTCTCACTCCTTCTCGAGAAAACGGAAAAACACTGGATCTGTAAGAATTACAGTGACAAAACTTGCACCAATTTTCAGGAATTATTTGTATATAGCCAACGTCCCCATGTCCCTACTTCACTGAAACGAAAACAATGGAGCGATCTCTCTCTCCCTCTCCCTCTCCCTCTTACCCGCCGAGGTTTTGTTTTGGTCACAAATTGGGTTCATGGACTAAGCAGTTTTACCACGAAAAAGTAGGCCCATTCAGTTGTTTGCTAATGCAAAAGTAGGCCCATTTCATCATTTCCACAATCCTATATTGAAATGACGAAAGAAGGCCCTTTAGGCAATTTAAGATCGGAGAATTATAAACACACACCAATTCAACATTTATTATATTTAAGAATGAAATAGTTATAAAATACGATTATTTAATTTAAATTTTGAACTAAATAATTATACTTCTTAGTTATTTAATTTTTTTATATTTTAATTAAGTGGTATTTGAGTCACTTTATGTGTACGTCAACAAATTATACTACTAAAATTACACTAACATTATTTTTTAAGCATACAAAAAAAATTGTAGGACTATAAAAATCATACGCCAAAAGAAAACAATTATATAGGCATATGAATATATCATTATTTATCTTTTCTTAGTACAGATGGTTATATAAAAATTTAAACTTAAAACCTTAATTAAATTACTCTAATTATTCTTTAACATTAAACCATATAATAAGTAATAACTATCATAATGTAGGAAAGTGTTTTAAAGTTTCACAAATACAGTTGAAAAATAATTATAAAGTCTCCCATGCCATAGAAACCTAGGAATCAGTTGATTTTACGACAATTTTCTCGTACTTCTCCTTTGGAACCATCTTTGACATCAAGCAAACTCATTTTCACCATAGCCTGCTGGAAATCAAAGAAGAACATGGCCTGGTTCAGTGCATAAGCGTTGACGATGTTCTTGGTTTTGGGGCTACTATACAGTGTTTGGTCGGAGGTAAGAAGGCCATTTTGGCTGAGCAGAGCATTGTAGTACAAGTTATCGAAATTGTGCCTGGTGGCGTCGAAGGGCTGCTCGGCACTGTCCCCACCACTGCATGTCTTAGACAGTGTCTTCGCAAACTCTGAATCCAACGTTGGATCCACCTGAGTCAATCGGTTCTTGAAAGATGCACACCTTGCCACTCCTAGGGTATGAGCCCCTGCAAAATCATAATCCCCAACTCAATATATGTATTTTTTGACTTCACCGGATCCAATTGAAAGCATCTTGTCCATTCAACACAAATTAGATGGCTAAGATCAATTGCATTTTTTTAAAATTTTTTTTTTAAAAGATGTGTCATATAAAAAATAAAATAAAAAAGATTTATTAAATTCTGGCCATCCAATCTGTATTGAACAATTAGGATTCAACTTAATACCATAAAGTCAGGAATGACTTCATGGGATCCAAATCCGTTTTTTTTAGGTGCAACTAATTAATAAGAAAGAGATACACTATTTGAAAACTAAATTCCTTACATATCTTAATAATTTTAAATAATTCAAAATGTTTATAATAAAAATAAATAAATGCTCATCTCACAAAAACATCTTTTACAAAATTTGCAAAATGTTCTTTTTAGCCAATCAATAAATAGTATGATGATGTAAAGAGAGATGATAAAATTATAATAATTGGCTAAAAAGAACAGTTTTATGAGAGATATTTTTGTGATAGGAGAATTCTGATATCAGATTTATAGGTAGCTAGCTAGCTTCATTCCTATATATGATATTGGCATCCAAAAGTAGCAAATTTTTTTTGAGTAAATTATGTTTTTGTGTCTTTATAAGGTATTGCATTGGAACAAATATTTAATAAATTTTTGTTTTCATGAAACATTATTCTTCAAATAAGTATTAAAAAAATAAATCTTACAAAACATATTTTAACAATGAAATTATCTCAAGTTTTTAAAGACCCTAGCATGCCAAAAACCCTCAAAATATGTGTAAAGAACTAAATATACTAAATGCGATGACAATGTTTAGCAAGTTTTGTGGTATTCAAACCAAATAATATAATGATTATTTAACACAGAAAGATATAGGAGAAGCATTAAAGGAAGGGGGGAATATGTTTACCAGAGAGAGCCACCATCTCCTGGGCAGAAAAACCATGTTTGCCAAACAAGCTGATGAGCTCAGAGGCATTGAAGGTAGGGAATGGCAAATTGATTGTATCTTCTATTTTAGACCTTCTTCCATCCATTCTTCCTTTGGGTATGTCGTACACTGGCCCCCCAGCCTGCATCTCACATGGTAGTAATTAATATAAACAAAAGAAACAAAAACGAAAGGAAAATAATTAATAGAATCTTAATTACAAAGAAAACTGCATCTCTAGCCGCCATAGCAAGAATATCAGCACATGAAACGACGCCGGGGCATTGTCTTTCAAGCTTTTCTTTGATGTCATCTATGACTTCGTAGCCTTTCAGGCTCAAATTTGCTGGTGAATCTTTTTCTGCTGTGTTGTCCTTAGTTGAATCGATCAGAACTGATCCATCACATCCCTAGTACACAAAAATAACCATATAATAAAGTAGATATAATTAATCTGCAAGTTAATATTTTGTTTTCCTGTAGAAAAATGTTACGATCGGTTTAATATAAGGAATGAAAAAGATAACTATCATCTTCATCCATATATACTTCGTACGTAACACAAGAGAGGCTAAAAAAGAGATGAACGTGAAAGTTGAAACGCATTATAATGGTCATAATTCTAAACAATAGCTATATTTTTTATTCAGAAAATGTTTATACCATTTTTACTAATTTTCCCTTCAATTTTAAATATACAGGTGAGAGGGACTGAGAGAATGAACCTCTATGAAGCAGTCATGGAAGTGCATTCTAACAAGACCCGCTGCAAGTGTGGGATCATCCTGTAGAGCTCTGTTGACTATGTTCTTAACAACGGGTTCAACAAAGGGGCAGTTAATCAAGTAGTACCCCATGCTCAAACCTTCTGCTCCAAAACTGAAACCACTCACTATCACCTCCATTATCAAAAACACTGTCAGCAAATTAGCCATCGCCATCTCCGGGAACTTCTCACAGATGGTTTGTACTGAGCCGCAGTTGTATATATATAGTAGTGGGAAGAAATGAACTTAGTTTGTGATATGAGGTCCAGGAATAAAGGACTTGGTATAGTGGGGAAAAGTTGGCAGCAGGCAGAGTGGTATATAAGTGCGAATGATTGAAACTGGGTCGGCCCAAGAATTGGATAAGAAATACAAAAAGTTGAAGATAGTGGTTTATCATTTTCTCCTGCTCCATCTTAATACTAATCCATCCAAATCAATTAAATTAATAAAGTATACAATGCATGTGTTGATTGCATGTAAGTTTATGCGTAAGGAATTTCACCTTCAGTGACTCTAATCTGTATTAGCCGGATGAATTGAACCACACTGGATGAAGTTGCACCATTGAACTTAGAATTCAAAGCAATGCTAAACTTTAATATATAAGATAATGAAAAAGTGACAAGCAGAAAGAATAAGAGTGAGAGGGATACAAATCTACTTTCTCTATCTCTGTCTCTAAGATCTCATTGGGTTGCTGAGCATTTGTCGTAAGTAAAATGAAACTAAAAATTTCCTCATGGTTTAGGAGTACCACTGAGAAAAGTGGTACATTTCACTTATTCCCGAGTTCTTTTTGCATCAACAGTTTTGACTAAATTAACTTGACAAGTCAGTCTTTCTCGAGTTATCGCTCTATGTAATATCGTGTAAACTTTTCAACCTCCAAGAGATTGACCAAGCATGGAGGTAAGCAAGGTCACAATTTTTGAATCCTATCATTATATATATACCAAAAGTTGAATTTCTTAGAACGATATTACAGGAAATGTTCTTATGATAGTGAAAGAAACTGGAGAGTTTGACATTATAATCTGATTAATTTGGGAAGTAATTAAGAGAGTGTTTGACATTATAATTGAAGTTTGATGAATTCAAATAAAATATTAAGCTTTAAGCTATGTTCAACTTCAGTCCTTGCATTATGCTGGTCATTTATTCCATGATGATCATCAGACTTAGCAGGAACTGAGTCGAACAGAAGTCAAATGCAAGTGGAGTGGTTAGCTAGCTGGCTGGCATTTTGAGAGAGAAAGAAGAAAAGCAGGAGAGTTGAGTGGTATCTTTATGTGAAGTGGAAAAAGGTGAAGTCCCACAAGAAGCATGAATTTCAAGAAGCCCAGTTTGAAGTGGCGAGGACGCGTCTAAGTTACATGTGGGTGGTGGTCTCATACTCCATATGTCTGCAAAAACTGCTATTGCGAGGCTGCGGCCATGTTTCTTAGTATTATATTTTTGGGTTGCTATCTCTAGTCACTACTAAATATGTTCAAACTTCAACAAATATTGGCTTAACGCCAAAGGCAAAGAGAATGCTTACTTGCTATATACATTAATTAGCTGCCATGGAAGGTCAGGACTGGAGATCAACGTCGCAAGTGCTTACTCTCTTTACTACTTGTTGGAGGAGGCCCAATTGACCACATATATGGTTTTATCTGAGTTTATGACCCCCATGTGTTACTCACTTAGTTAAACTGACTTACAACACTTACTGCATAGGTAATATCGAGTAATATCGAGACGGTTATGAGATAGGTAGATTAACTTACCTACTAATCTTTAGTAACTAGGTGTCTTTATTCGTTGGTACTTGGTCTGCTTATTTCCTGAGTTTATGATTCTGGACGACTGAAGTGTCTGCAAGTTTGCTGTCAAGTAGTCTCACTTCAGATAATAGATCTAATACATATTTTCTTTGAGAAAGGAAGATTCTCTGTGATGACCTAACTACCTCAATACCTAGGAAATATCTAAGACCACCAAGGTTTTTCATTTCAAAGTCACTAGCTAATTGTGTTTGAAGATTGGCAATCTCTTCCTCATCATCCCCTGTAATCACCATGTTATCCACATAAATTATGAGAGCTGTTATTTTTTCCTCTTTGTGCTTTAAAAACAGGGTATGGTCTGAATTGCTCTATTTGAAGCCATATCATTTCATAGTAATACTAAAGCAACAAAACCACATGCGGTGAGATTGCTTTAGCTCATATAAAGCTCTTTAGAGTTTCCAAACAACTTTGGCATCTTGAGATATAGTATACCCTGGAGGAATATCCCTGCAGACTTCTTCTTCAAGGTCACCGTGAAGAAAGGCATTAGTCACATCAAATTGATGTAATGGCCAGTGCAGGTTAGCTACAAAGGATAACAAAACTTTGATGTACCCAGTTTTGCAACTAGTGAGAAGGTTTCTTGGTAGTCCACACCATGTGTTTGTGTATATCCCTTTACAACCAACTTTGTCTTGTATCATTTTAGATAACCATTTGTCTTATATTCAATAGAGAACACCCATTTGCATCTCACTGTTTTCTTCCCTTTTGGTAAGGGAACTGTCACGCCCCACTTTAGAGCATGTGACCGACGTAGGAAATTATCTTTCAGGTAATTACCTACCAACTTAAAATACTCATACAATTAATATCATTAACACTCATATTTAAATGAATAATAAAAGTTAAATATACTTTCATAAAATTTTTAAGTCAATAATTTAATAAAAATTTCGGCAGAATTTTTCCTGAAATATAGACTATCCCAGGGTACAAAACTGTTAAAAAATAAGGTGGATAGACCTACCATCAATCTGAAGCCTCAGTGGCTTAAACAGAAAATAATAAAGGGATCCAACATGGACAGTATCTACTAACTACATATATACTATGCAATTACCATTTACAGACCAAGACTCTTATTCAAAAAATATAAAAGAATTCAACATATCCAACAATGTTCACTATCCATTAAAATACTCCACTTTTACTCATAGTGGTGCCTACCAATTTAATCTGTGGGTTTAAAGGGAGTAGGAGGAGCCAAAGGAAAATCACCAGTAACCTTATCTGAAAATGTTAAAATTTAAGGAGTGAGTCCACCGACTCAATGAATGAAAATCAGACTTACCAATTGATACATGAACTCTCAGGTGTAAAGTGCATTACTAGTTAAATCATGTGAAACCTCATTTCCGTACTTAAAGCAGTAATTTCAATATAATATGCATCTAATGCACCTTACATATGAGAAGTAAAATAATTTATATTTCACAGTCACATTACAATAATATTTAATAATATGAAATTCAAGAGTGGTTGTGTCCA
>JASKGM010085723.1:0-14043 GCA_034509205.1 Ceratonia siliqua | reverse complement strand
AAATATAAAAAACATAAATTAATAATAATAAAAGCATATGTAAGTTTTAATATAATAAAAGTAGATAAATAGATATATTGAAATTTTGAAATAGAAGTCCTGGACTTGACTCTTCTACCTCCAGTTCCAGACACTTCCAGTCCTCCAAAGACGAAGACTCCTTCAGTTCGAGTCTTCCAGTTCCGGCCTTCCAGTTTATTGTCTTCGTCTGCGAGTACTCATGGGGTGGCTTTGCTCCTCGTCCTCCAATGGTTCTCAGTCCTCACTCCATTGCTCATCTGTTCGATGCTTGGATCTGCACAATACAAAGTTTTGGGAGTCCTCGGAGTGCTTGGATCTGTCGAAATCGCACTGTTTTTCAGAGTTAATTTTTCAATTTCAGTTTTACCAAGGGTTGGGGAAAGGGTTCATTTTGTTTCAAATTTTTCAGTCGATTTTTCGTTTCAATGGATCGAAAAGCAACGAATCGGTGAGTTTTCATTTGAAAAGTACCGATTCGTTTATATTTTGTTCGAAATGGTTGATTTGCTGAAATGGATTACAGTTTTGTATTGGTGACATACGAAATCAAAAAGTTTCATGCATTTCGCACGAAACGACACGATATTTTAGACATTGTTGTACAGATAATGAGGTAAGGGGGACCCATTTTTTTTTTTTTTTTTATTTTTTTTGTTTTTCTTTTTAAAATTTTTTAAAATTAATTAAGTATTTTTTATCTCATGTATTTTTTTTAAATTTTTTTACATTTTTTTATTATTTATTCATAATTTTTTTTATTATTCATTTGTAACTTAAAAAATTTTATAAAAAATATAAAAATATTTTAAAAAATTTTGAAAAAAATTCATAATATAAAAAATATTTAATTAATTTTAAAAAATTTAAAATTTTAAAAATATAAAAAGAAAATTTAAACTCCCCTCCCGTCTACTGTGGGCGATAGGAGAATACTTCCCTAATCTTATTCCAATGGTAGATTATTTTATAATGGGAGACTAAGTTACGTTTCCCTATTTTTTCTTATTTTATTTTTTACATCATTTAAGTTTTTTTATTTTTTAAAATTAATTAAATATTTTTTATCTCATGTATTTTTTAAAATATTTTTTATTATTTATTTATAATTTTTTTATTATTCATTTATAACTTAAAATTTTTTAAAAAAAATACAAAAATATATCAAAAAATTTAAAATATATATATAATATAAAAATATTTAATTATTTTTAAAAAATAAAAAAATTTAAAAAAACTTAAAAAAAATAATAAAATTTCCCTGTCACCCACACACAATAAGCCGTAGGGGAGTGCTCCCCTTTTACGATTGGATCATAGAGTACTAGTAGTCGGGATAAAAAAAAGGAGTCCAACTTCCTACCTTCTTCCTGCACCAATAATGGGGTGGGACCCTTGTTTTCCTCAATTGTCGTTAAGGGCTTGCCAAGCTCCCTTCTTGCGGCTTAAGAATTTTTTTTTTAGGCTCCAGAAAATAAAATTTTTTGACAAAACAACTTTTCTTAATAGCATATTCCTAATGTTGTGGTGGGTTGATAACTCCAATGTATTCAGATGTCAACACAGGGCGGCTGGGACTTGAAGCCTTTCTGTCTTATATTTTCATTTGTTTTATGACCATTTGAATTTTGTGGTAAATTATTATTTAATATTTTCATAATTATAATTATTGCTTATTATAAATTCCTAATTTAGAACTAAGGGCAACACTACTATTGCACAAGGTTTAAAATTTCATGCTGTTTTAATCAAAATGTACGAAAAATTTTGATTTCGTGCATAACTGAAACGGCACAGATAGAGAGTTCCGAAATTCTATCATCTCAGACGAAGTGGAAACGATTCGATAATTTTCGAAGGAAAATCACCGTTTCGCGAAATTGAACAAAACAAAAGAATAGACTAAAACTAAAATCTGAAACAAAATCAAGACTAAAGAAATTATCAACTTTCAGTTTTCAGTATAAAGGAACAAAGATTCCCTAAATAATTCACAACCAAAATCAAATACAAAATAGTTCACAATCGTTTAACCTCAAGTGAAATTGAAAAATTTGCCTCCTGTCCTGAAGCTATGAAAAATTCTACAAATTTGTCCAAGGAAGGAGCAGTAACCTCTGAGAGCGAGCACCTTATCATCTTAGACTCCCAATCCCAACACCTCCGAGAGCGAGATCGCCGAGCAGGAGAGCCAACAGGAGAATCAGGTAAGAAACTTGGCCATCAAACAAAGTACAACAGGAAGAGTGCCTTCTGGTTCTGAAATTTGGTAGCCAGGCAAAGAACACTACCATAAGAGATAACAATATCTCCTTGAAATTTGGTGGTAAGAGTTATTGAGCGAATTGACTTTTATATCTAAATCAATCATATCTCATAAATTGAAGAAGTATAAAATATTAAAAAAAATTAAATGCTAGTTTAAGAATAAAATAAAGAACTATTATTTAAATTTTTTAATATAACACAATTAACTCTTTAATAAAAATACGTTTATCTATGATATTATATATAGTTCCACAAGTCCTTGATTTGTTCTCTTTCTTATTTTAAATTGAAATTTTTTTTTACAAATTGAGAATTAAAAACAATTGTGATAAACTATTTTTATCTAATTTTTGTTCTTTTGAATAAAAATTGTCTTTCAAAAAACAATAAACTAACAAGTCCTTAAATTATTTTTTAATGTTTTGGATCATTTTAAAATGGTCCATAATAAATAAAATGGAAGAAAATATTTAATTTTATGGGGTATCCTTTTAAAAATACGATACATGTAAAGCTAATGAATAACTTTATTTTCTTTATTTTTTTGTGTAAAAAAATGATACACATATTAAGTGAGTGCATTAGTTGGAATAATTCAAGGAGGCACAAATATAAAATTATTTAAAATTTAAATATACAAAATATACAATAAAATTAACATTAATCATTAAACACAATTACTAATTATGGGATTTATGTTATTTGAAAAATAACCGTCTAGTATAAAAAATTGTATAAAAAACTATTAAAATAATATATTTCTTTTGTGTATAAATAATTTATGTATGACGTATTCATACTATATAATTAATGTTTATATAATTTAATATAATGTTGATGTTAGTTAAGTTATAGTACTGTTCTATAAGAATTTAATTGAGATAAAAAAAATTTTAATGTTATAGATAGAATTATTTTTTTGGACAAAAAAATAGATGGATTGATATTAGAGTATATATTTTAGTTTATTTTTCTATTTACATATTTGTATTATTATTATTTTTTATATTTATCTCATAGACATTCTACTATTAATTGATTCAAACTTTTTAATTATTATTATTGATTATGTATTGTGTAATTTGAAACTTTGAATATAATATTTAATTTGCATTAAGTTTTATATATATTACATGTTACTAAAATTTATGGACATTGATTATATTAATGTTATTTGAATGAGAATGTAGTTATTCAACACTATATTATCTAATTATATATATCTATATTATTATTATCATATTAGGATCCTCTAAAATTAAAAAAAATTATTATTTAAAATTATTTGAAACATTTTAAAAAAAATCTTCCGTTTTCACGAAATTTCTGAAACATTTCGAAATGTTTCCGTTTCTTGAAGTATCAAAACAATACCTCAAAACAAAATTTAATACCTTACTATTGCCCCATTTTAAAATGGCTTAATAAAAATTACTCTCACCTCTTTTTCTTTTTTTTGTTCAGATTTTTTATTTTTTAATATTAATTAATTATTTTTATGTCATATATTTTTTTGAAATTTTTTACATTTTTATACTATTCATTCATTATTTTTATTGAATTTATTTCTTATAAGTAAAAAATTCTAAACAAAATTTTAAAAAATTATTAAAAATATATGACATAAAAAATAATTAATTAATGTCAACAAAATTAAAAAAACAAAAACAAAAAATTAAAAAATTAAAAGTGAGGAATAAATAGTATATCCTACCGTCTACTGTTGTGAGTGATAAAATAAATTTTTCCTAAAAATAATAGCTATGTTATCATTAACCATAACACTCTTAATATTCATATAATATCCGGAACCTTGCTTCACTCCTTAAAACTTCAGTTTCAAGTTTTCAAATGCATAGATTTATCATCGCTTTTTGTTTTCCACTTTCATGCATCAACTCTGGTTTGCAACCTCAAGATAAGCATTATTATTCACGTTTCCCATCCTGTCAAAAAGTAATTTGGTTCAGACAAATAAATGTATGAAAACAATGCAGAGTATAATTAGATTACTGAATCTATTAATAAGTGAAAGGATTTTTGTCACGCCCCAATTTAGGACACTTGACTGGTGTAGGGAATTACCCTTCAGGTAATTATCTACCAGCCTAAAATACCAATGCAGTAAATATAATTCAAAATCATTCTTAGATAAGTGATAAAGCCGAAATACCATTTCATAAAAATAGTTCTAAGTAAAATTTATTAGAAATTTCGACAGAGTTTTCCCTGAAATATAAACTATCCCAGGGTACAAATCTGCAAACAGTAAGGTGGACATGCCCACCATCATGCAGAAGCCTCAATGGCTTAATAGAAAAACAGAAAATAGTCCATCATGGACTGTATATTTAAATTACACAGTACTATATAATTTATATCTACAGACCATGAAAACAAACAAAAATGTAATTAAACCCTATCCAACATCATCCACAATCCTCAAGTGAATTCCAATACTACTACTATTCAGATGGTTTCCTACCAAGTCAATCAACAGGATCAAAAGGTGCAGGCGGAGCTGAAGGTAAATCCCCAATCTGTTGATATGAAAATGTTAAAGTGAGGGGTGAGTCCACTGACTCAGTGAATAAAAATCAAATTTACCAATTGATACATAAACCCCATCCTGTAACGTGCATTACCACTAAAATAATATGAAATCTCATTTTAGTACTCTTAAACATAATAAGCACCTAATGCACATTACATTCAGGAAAGAAAATAATTCTTACTTCATAATCATATTTTACATAACATGAAATTTGAAATAACAGTATATCCAATAGTACTTTAATCAAAGTATAATTTCCTAAGATCCATTAATATATAGGGGAGAACCTAAACTGAGAAAATAGTGTTCCCGCTCCAGAGGATAAATCCCAACTGGAAGGTAACTTGATCTTCACATTCGGGAACTGCACTCATCGAAGGGAATTTAAATTTTCTGTTCTCTATCAGGCATTTTCATCTGGAGGAACCATTTACAATAACACTCAATCTTCTATCAGGAACTACACTCACTGATAGAAGTACCATTTATCAGGAACTCCATTCAACTGATAAAGGTTGCAACCTAGGTGCATCTAGTAGTTCTACCACCACTTTACTACGGATCCCATATTATAGCTCTAACTTTTCTTTCATAATTCTCATATTACTCATACTTTCAAAATATCAAAATCCATATACTTTTCATACTGTGGAATATAATAATGAGTTTCACAGATATACATATATATCACTTTCTCAATTTTCTTAAATCCATACTTAAATAAAATTATTTATCCACCAGATAAAAATTAACAGTTTAGGCATCAAGAAGTAAGTAAGAATCTACTTACCTTCGCTAAATTTGGAGACTTACTAATCAAGCTCCAATTGTTTCTACTTTAGGACAGAGTTGTTTTCAATGGGCTGGTTTCTGACAAGCATATATGCAACCACATATGCATAATCCATCAGTACTAATCTATCATTACTCTTCTAGCACAACTCTAATAACTAGAAAGGAATTTGATTGCTCAATTTAACTACTCAACATGAATTTAACCAATGATTCACGGTAGATTTCAACCATTACTGCAATAGTGGTTTAAGGAATATGGTATGAATTTTTAACATAGTTTCTCTTTGGCACTTCATCGAACACCTTGTGTGCATTCAAAAATTTCATGTCCTAAATGTTCATTAAAGTCATGGGAATTCAGAAAAAGAGAAGGAAGGAATGGTAGTTCCAAATTCATTGTTTAACATAATCATGTCAACAATTTAACCATAAGAATAATGGTACTGGAAGAAAGAAAAAATGGCCTTCCATTCACGGTCACACACAGCATACGTGGAGTAGAATTTTTGCTAAAAAACCAGAAAACCTTCCTTGATTAAAATCAAGTTTCTGAATCTGCCATTCCCTTTTATTTTGCTTGCTTTCAGAAGGAAAAATTATTAGAAACACACTTACCCCAGAATCGGTTTTGAATTCCAAAAAGAATAATTCCCAACACCCCTCAAACGGAGCCACCACCCATGGTGAAGGCGGCACAGTGTGGCGGCGAGGCAGCGGTAGGGACGTCAGAGGAGGGCGGCAACTGCTGCTGGGCGTCGAGGGGCCAGCGAGCTGCGGTGGAGACGTGAAACAGCGTGCTTTGTGCAGAGGGAGGGGGCGTGCGCCGCAGGGGAGAAAAGGGGGAGAGGATTTTCGGTTACAGAGGGAAAACTTGCCAATTTAAAGGTTTGAAGGGTTGGGGGACCCTTTAGCAATTTCTAAGAGTTTATAAAAGTTTAAATTTGCTGTTTAGTCCTCCAACTTTGAGTTAATTATACTCGGACCCCTCTTTCATCATTTTTTTTTTGGTATTACAATTTTTAGGAGATTTTCTTATTATGACTCTTCATTTAAAGAGTGTTTGATAAAAATGAAAATAATTAACAAACCTAACAATTTTCATGCCGAGGTTAAAGTTTGTAAAACTATTTTTTTTACTGACCTTTCTATGTCAAGTAAAAATAATAATAATAATTTAAAGATAAAAGGAGGATATAACTGAAGTCTAAAATTAAGAAAGTAGGTTTTTTGTTTGGCGGGGGAATGTTCCTATAAAGAGTCTTGACAATCTAGATGTCACTTTCATCACCATAATGATCAATATAAAATCTTGTTTCCCCTAGAGGCAAGCTTGTGTACCATGGCACGTCCAAGGCGTGAGCCACATGCAATTGATGATAACAAACTACATTCTTATGTGACACTACCCCTGATTTATTGATTTCAGTCATGGGTTGGTGGAGGTAAAAGCATCAAGAAGGTATAAGTCATATGGCACTTTCATATTTACTTAACAAGTGGAGCGAGTTTACTACACTCTATATCTTGAAGACAATCCAAGGTGGTTATGCGTTATTAAGATGAAGGATCAAAGTACAATTGTTGCTCTCAAGATACCAAATCATGAAAAGAATCAACCATACCAAGATGATGAGATACCTCAATTGTTGCCAATAATTACAGATGATGTTTTAGACCAAAGCCTCGTTGATAGAAAAGGTCTTCCAGAGGAAATTGATTGTTTCGAGTTGGATGAAATGAACTTGGAAGACGATGATGGAAATTTATCCATGACAAGTGATTTTGAATCTGATGAGGAATTTATAGCTTTAGATTCATATTAGGACAAATATTTTTTTTTTTTGGTAATTGTTCGTCCTTGACATACATGCAAATTAGATAGATAAAACTCTACAAATTGTGTTTTTTGATATTTCACACTTATGATGCTTCTTTATATCCTAGAAATGAAAATTATTCTTTATCTCTAATTATTCATTGAATGGTTTTATTACAGGCACATAGATGGACGATTGAGGATGATGAAGAGGTATAGGCTATGCTGGAGGTGCCAGTAAAGTGGCATCTACTTCGGGGATAGCTACCCCCATACATCCTCTACTCAATCTATTCCTCAGTCTAGCTCTGTTCCTACCCGTTTACTACCCCAGCCATATCCATAGACTCACATCAGCCTCACACTTCCTGTAATACCCTAGTTACCCCTGCCTCACCCTCTGTTGTTGGACCTTCTTCTTGGAGAGCAGCTACCCCAGCGCCACTTGAGCCTATATATGGGATTGTGGATCCAGTGGATGGGCACACATGGATTAAGTCTATCCTAGAGTTGGAGTAAGAGACATTATAAAATATGCAAACTTATTGGTTTTTGGTTAATTCTTAATAATTGTGAATTTTGTGCTAATACTTTTTCTTTACACTTTTAGCTTTAAGTAGACTTTTGGAGTGGCAATTGTCATATCTAACATCATCAGAAGCAAGTTTGAGAGACTATGGATTAAGTGGACCAGCATTCCTCAAGAGGTCAGAGATATGTGGTTCGAAGAGTTCAAGGTAAATTGGATTCTATTTCTTTAATTTGAGTTCAAGGAAAACAACATATATAAATGGTTGAAAAGATATGTGCTAATATTTTGACTATTTTCACTTTTATGCTAATGTTTCAATTTTCCTCAATGCAAAAAAAGTATAAATAGCTCCCTACTTTTGAGAGGAAGATTAGGAAGCATTTCGATAGTAAGGGTGGAAAATGCATGAGAAATGCAATGAAGAGGATCAGAGATAAACAGTGCAATGAGTCATAGATCCTTGCTGAAGTTGATGAAGAACTGTTCAAGAAATAGGAGGAGCCATTGTCATAATGTGACGGTCGGTGAACAGCCATCATTTTATGACTTTGGGTGCGTAAGAGAAAACGCAGAGTGAAAATGGAGTCGCCACCAATTAATTAGAATGATAATTGGGATCCTAAAAAAGGAAGGAAAAATAGCCCTTGGAACTAGATGAAGGGTTCGGGAGTTTAATTATGTGTGGGAAAGGTGTTAGGTACCCCACAACGTCCATCCCTGAGGATGGTTATCCTAAATTGTTTGTGTTAAAAAGTTTAATGTATTTTAATTACCCATTTTTATTAATGTGATGATAAAAGATAAAGGAATAAGGAACTAGACCTGCATTACCAAGTAAGTGCCTACATACCCCAAAAGAGATCAAGGTCAATGTAGTTCAGAATATTTAGATAAATTAATTAGGTGAGATGTATGATCTCTTACCTAGGAATAATATGATATTAGGGGAAGATAAACTTTCACATAAAGCCTTGAAAAGAAGTTAGAATATTTGGAAAGGACAAACCTCCACTAAAAACCTATGAAAATGAGGACATTAAGGAAGATGAATCTCCACTTAATGCCCATGGAAGCTAGGACTTTGGGAAAGATAAACTTCTACTAAAAGCCTGACAAAATAGGAGAAAAATTATCTACGTAATGATTATGAATAAGATAATATGAGAAAATAAATTTTCACATAAAGCTTAATAAAATGAAAAAATAATTCTCCACATAATTTTTAAATAAGAAGTTTGTCATTCTTGGTAAAAATACAATTTCCCGAGAGTTTTGAGATAAAATTGAAACTTCTACAATTTTTGGGGCCACAACAAGATTTATGAAAATATTTGGGCAAGATTGAAATTTATGGAAATAGTGGGGCCAAAATCCAATTACTAAAAACTAGGGGGCCAAAATGAAATTATTGAAAACTAGGGAGCCGAAATGCAATTACTGAAAGTAATGAGGCCAAAATGAAATTACCAAAAATGATAGGGCCAAAATGAGATTAATAAAAGTTTTAAGGGCAAAATGAAATTTTAAGAATAACAAATAAAAAAACAGCAATTAGAATCTATTTTAAAAACAATAAATAAAATAAGATAACAATATAATATAACTTAAAAATAACAAATAAAGTTATAGCAACCAAAAACAATAAAAAAAACTTAAAAAAACAAAACCAGAAATAATAATTAAAAAAATACATTACAAATAAAACCAAAAATAGTAAAAACATATTAAAATAATAGAAATAATAAAAACATATTAAAAACAAAAATAAAACAAAAACAAAAGCATATTAATAACAAAAACAAAGACAACATTAACTGAAATAATAAAACATATTAAAAAAATTAACGTAATGAGATTTGAAACAAGTAAATACTCCTTTGCTCATGGATCCCTCTAAAAAGATTTTGGACCCAAGAAATTTACACATCATTATTCTCCCAAAAAAATATAAACAAAAAAAAAAGAAAGTTGAAAGGAAAAAAAATCAATCAAGGATAAAAAAAAAATGGTTACCTCTAGGATGATTATAAGAACCAACTCTCCCTCTCCCTTGCTCACACTTTTCCCTTTAAGGCCACCCAAAATACAACATTAAAATTAGAGAATGAAAAGAAAAGAGAAAAAAAATAGAAGTAATGGTGAGGGAAGAAGATGAAAAAAAAAGAAGAAGAAGAGAATGGAGAGGGAAGAAGATGAGCCAAAAAGAAGAAGAAGAGAATTGAAAGCGAAGATGAGAAAGAAAGAAAAAAGATGGAGGGGGGAGGACGTGTGAGATATGACGGAGTGAAGGAAATGATTAAAAAAGAATGGGTGAGTGTGTGCAAGAGATGGAAGAAGGAAAGAAAAAAAGAAAACCATGGAGAGACAAAAAATAGGAGTGGACGTGTGTGATGATGGAGTAGGGAAGAATGAGATAAAAAAAAGAGGGTGAGAAAAAGAAAAAAAAAAGAGAGAGAGAGATGGCGTGAGGAAGTGGATGAAGTGATTGGAGAATTAGAGAGTGCGTGAGATTGGAGAGAGCAAAAAAAAAATAAAAAAGAAAATAAAAAAAGGAGGGGGAGACGTGAGTGTGTTGAGAGAAAGAGAGATGTGGTGTGAGTTTGTTGAGAGAAAGAGAAAATGTGAACGCATTAGCCAAAAAGAAGAAAAGGGAATTGAGTTTTAAAATTGGATTGTTTTTATTTAAATTTTGTTTCTTTTATATTTTTGTATTCTTCTTTTTTACATTTTGTAAATAAAGTAAGGTTATAAATAATAGGCACTTTCTTTCATAATTCCTTTTGGCTTTTGTATGTAATAATAATAAAATTTGTATAATAATAATAAAAAATAAAATACTAGATAAAATTAGATGTTTACAGCCATCATTCAAGGCCACAAGCTTCCCAAAATAGTAAAAATATGCTTCGTAATGTTGGTACCTCACTTCATATTGGTGGTTCTATCTTTGCATCATAGCACAAGAAGAGAATGATAATTACCTCTATAATCCTTTTCATTTCTCTTTAATTACTCCTAAAAAATTAAATTTTCTTCTTTGGTGTTTGTATGCAGGGGGTTGAATTGCAAAAAGATCCACTTCATTTGAGCTCTTTAAGGAGATTAATCATTGCAATAATAAGGATGATTGGGTCTCTGAAAATGCTGCAAAATATGTTGTTATTATTCTTGGATTTATTTTATCCCTTATTTATTTATCTTGTTGATGCAATGCTACCAACCTAATTGCTTGATGGTTTAGTTTGTTTTTCAGGGAGAATTTACTAACAAGGAAGAGATGAGCTCATAGGCATATAGAGAGGGGGATATTACTGTACATCGACTTTCAGCTACTTCTAAAAACCAGGTATTTTTCTATGTGGTTGAGGGAAAGAATAAGAAGGGGTGCATGTTTAGCCTGAGAAGTAGGGAACTTATTATGTTGAGGGTTGTTCTAGTGATACTGACCAAGTTACTTCACTATCTAAAATTCAAAACATGCAACAAACTATCTCTCAATTATGCACCAGGTTGAAGAAAAACAAGGACGTTATGTGTAGGAAACAAGAGATGATGCATCTTCTCTTCTAACACTTTGAGATTATTCTTTCTGCTGAAGCCCATTCATCTGATCCTCTGGTTCCTCCTTTAGCTCCTCCTCCTCCTGCTCAACCCCCGATTGCATGCGACTTACTTGGCAGCCATGACATGGGTGATGATTTAGACAATGATTAGGATGAATAGAGGATACTAGTTTTTCAGAACATTTGATTATATTCACATTTTTCATGACTATTGTATTTGAATTTTTTTTTAACCATTTTTATTGTATTTATTGAATTTTCTTTTCTAGTATTTCAACTTTGGTTGCTAGGATAAATTTGGCAAGATTTAACCTAAGGGAAACAATGAAAAAATGGGAAAGATGGCCTAAAATTTTCAAAATTAGAGGTAGCAAATATCCACCTCAAAATCCATCTAAGACCTTTTTTCATAGTCAACTTTAGAGGATGATATAAGTGAGGTTGATTTAGAGGCGAATTATTTTCGTTTCTAAATTAGATGCGGATTTAGTGGAGGATTAAATTTTAAACTTTTTTAAATTTGTATTTTTGAAATTTTTTTTTTCTAATTTAGAGACGGATTTTTTTCATTTTGAGGTGAAAATTATCCACCTCAAATTAGAGTTGAATTTTAAATCGTCCTCTAATTAATTTACGATGCCACTTTTCGGGATGGATATAATTCTGCCTCTAAACTTTTAGAGGAAGAATTGTCTCATTTAGCTGTGAATTTTTCCGCATCAAAGTTCTCTTTTTTTTTTTTTTTTTTTGTAGTGAAAGCAATTAGCTAAAAGGTAACGGCACCCTATGTTGCCTACAACATTACTCATTCATAATTTTTGACAAATTTCATGCTTTACTTTTATCTATTTTTAAAGAGTTCAAACTTAAAACTTGACAAACTTTTATATAAAATAAGGTTTTACACTGGGTTTGTAATTAAGTCAAATTCTAAAAGAGAATATTAAAATTAGATTTGGATAAGGGAATAATATGATGCTATCATATTATAAAAAAAATACACAATATGCATAAATCTACTATGTCAGTGACCTATTAGTCAGCGGTACCTCTTTTAATCAAGTATTAGAAGGCTTTGTGTTAGAGGTTCGATCCTTACAATGCTCCTTTCCCTATAAGTTGTATATATTTTAGTCTTCACAGGAAATGATTCAAATCCAACTCCCTTTTTAATTTGGCTTATTTAGAATGTAATTTAAAATAAATTCAATTATTTATTTTTTTAATACGTAGATTTCACGATGTTCTCAAATCCTTCCAAACTTGACAGAACTTTACTATCAATAATTTATTTTAGTTAAAAAAAGTATCCTATCATTATTTATATGATGAGACATTAAAAAAAATTATTGTAAAATTAATAATTAAATTAAATTTTCTAATTGAACTTACAAAATATAAGATTTTTTATAAATAAAAAATTTAATTGAATTCGTGATAGATTACACTGTAAAGGCAACCAATAAATAATTCTACTTCAATTTACAATTTATAAATAAGATCAATATACTATTTCTAATTTAATACTATTAGGTTAAATCAAAGATTGGATAAAGAAGCATAACAAATTAAAAGATAATATTTAGCTAAGACATGATAGAAATAAGGATCAACATAGCCAGTTGACATTGTTAACTGCTCTTTCAACATTTTCACTTCACCATGGAGCAGTAGATCAAACAATTTTGGCCTGTAATATTGTAAGAAAAACAGAGGACTTGTATTGAAGACCAAAACAGGGGAAGTATACGAAAAAGAAACATAAAGATACACAAGCATTTAGTAGTTGATAAGAAGCTCAATGTTCCAACCTTGTCCACCAATATATGAGATGCACTGATGTTAAACATCATATTTTCCTTCTCCTGACACTTAGTGAATTCCATGAGCTTTGCAAGTATTAATTCTCTAAACCCAATTGAGGTCATCGGTCTCAACAATGGTATATATCAAAATATTAAAGGAATACATTATTTTCTTAGTAAATTGTTTTATAGTATATTTAGATGTACCATATTCTAAAATTTTTTTTCATAATATTTCATTTTAATCTTTGATGCAATTCTAAAACATTCTTGAGCCCATGACTTGTTTTCATCAACTTAACCCAATTACCTGAGTTCAGGCTTGGGTGTGACTCATTTTCAAAATTTTCATGTATGCCCCGATCTCAACCATAAGCCTGATCAAATGATTGTGGTAATATTGATGATGGAAGAGAATAGTAGTGGGATGATAGTATAATCTAAGGAAATTGAAATGGTTATACCAACAAAGGAGGCAGAGGAAGAGGAAGGACAACAAGGCCTTAATGCCAAATTAGTTGAAAAATGGGTCATATGGCATAAAAATGCTGTCATAGGTATAACAATCCACTGTAACAACTAACAACCATTTGTTTGGGTCATTTCGAGTTTTTGACGACCAGATCAGTCTATTTGATTTCCATTTCAATTTCTCTCAGCTAAATGTCAATATATATTTGGTTTTCAAATTA
>JASKGM010085701.1:0-10773 GCA_034509205.1 Ceratonia siliqua | reverse complement strand
CCAAGGAAGAGATAAATATTAAAGTGACATTGAGAAGTCTGTACAAGATATAAATGGTTTTCTAACAAAAGAATAAACAAATTACAAATATTAATACATGTAAAACAAACATTAAAAAAGTATAAGATGTAAGTTTCATATCTACATAATCAATTGGGGTTAATCGACATAACCAAAGATATCTTTTTTTTTTGTAAAATTTTATTTCGAATCAACATGATTATTCGATTCAAACTGATCGTACATCACTTTTTGAAATCGGGTTTGGTCGATTTAAATTGGATGTTATGCTTACTCCAAAATGAGGGGCTTTGCTTGGTAACCTTTAAACTAAGAAAATATTTACAAACTCACAATACTATAGTTGAAACAAAACACATAAATTTTAATATAAATTATCACAATCAATTTTTCTAAAAGTATTAATTTTCAATTTCACATGCTTAAGTATGTGAATACATATTTTTTAAATAACAATTTAATTTTATGCTTTACAAAGTAATACTCATACATGTATATAATGCATTGTTGGGAGTGCCAATAATACAATGCAATGATAGTTATGAGACTATGTACAAATGCATCATCATGACTCAAAATGAAATGTAACAAAATGTACCCTAGCTATGGTGTTGCCATCCACCACCAAGCCTCATTCCCTATGTCCATCTAAGCTGGAAAGCCTACCATAGGAAGTCTCTAACTTTGCCCACCAGTGGTGGTAGTAGTCACCACCAATATCTAAAAACAAAGAGCAAGAAAAGAGTGAGTTGAATGACTCAGTAAATGAATATCTTATTCAATATCAAACAATTACAAAAATTTAAAACCATCAATACAATCAAATCGTGAGGAAGATATAAACATAGAGACAAAAGGTAGATTAAAGAGTTATAAGCCCGCTTTTAGAACAATTAAAAATAAAAATTTAAATTCCATTTCAAGTGTAATGTAAAAAGAGATACGCAAGTTTACAGAATGAGGCAAAATAAAACATTAAGAGTAAGGAAATTAAATTTCATATGTGAAGGGGCCCAATAAATCTCCTATAAGAGAATCTCCTCTAAACTAATCCCCAAGACTCAACTCAACCAGGGAAGGGCATCACCTCTAAAACTTATCTCCTTTGGGATAAACTCAACCAAAGGGAACGAAGTGTGTCAGACGGGACCAACTCAACCGTACTAACATGAACATTACCTCTCTACCAAGTCTCAACTCAATCGGCAAGAGTATCAAACCTAGGTGCATCTAGTGATTCAAACCAAGGACAACTATGGGTCCTCCATTCCATTCCATTCATCACAAAGAAATATTCACATTTGGTCATAATAAGGGAAATCATTTAAACAAAAATTGTAACTCATCATAAGTCATGCTAGTCACAGTAAAAGCTATGGAATCATTTTGATATCTGTTAAACAGTTATGTACGTATATGTTATTTCAAGTAAGTGCTAGGTTGAGATATAGGTACAAAGTATAAAGTTTTTTAAGTTTAAAACATAAATGGGGCAAATATACTTCCTAAAAGAAATTAAGTTGTTCAATAAAGAGTAGGGATATCCACTCACCAAAATGGTACTAACTTAGAGTACCCGAAATAGCCTAAACCAAGGAACATTTGAAAAGCCAAAATAACCTTCGGTAGATTTCTCTAGACTACTTTGAGACTCCCCAAAGTAATCAATAAGGGATTGGGTCAAAGCTTCATATATGGGTATTTCTCAAAAAACTTAGAAAATACAAGAACTAAATATTGATATCACCAAAGGTTCAATCTTGCCAAGAAACTTATCGAAATGTCTAGAACAATATTTTGAAGCTTCCCCAAACACCTCATCTTCAACTTGGCCCTCAAACCCTAGTATATATAAAAACTCTTCGATGAAACCCATGAAAATGAAGAGAATAGAAGATGTGAGCAAGAATAATTCATGAAAAATCAAGAATATTTGATAAAATTTCCTTAGATTACCCTAGGAACCTCCAAACTCTTACTAGGAACCAAAGAGCTCGATCATAGGAGAAGAAATGTTGTGCTTTTCAAATGGCACCTCAAAGCCTTTTTATAATGCATGCAAAGGGGTTTGGTCGACCTTGCCAGTCCAGAAAGGTCAAATCACTCACCAAATTTCCAAAATTTTTCCTTGGATCCTTCTTTACATGTTCATGTACTCCAACAGGTTGAAACCCAAGCTAGCTATAAGTTCTAGGCATGAGTTAGAAAAAATTAGAAAATGTTGGGGTATGACGATTAAATTCATTTGTAGGCCCTTATACTACTTGTGAATTCTTAAATAGGTTCCTATGTTTTAAAAGTTTGAAACTGGGTCCCTATAATTTTTTTTTGAAATGGGTCCTTATCGTTAGTGATCCGTTAGTACACCGTTTCTCGTGCTATGTGGCACAAGTGTGCACATGTGGCAAATACTGACTTACCACATTAGCACATGGGCAATTTTATCCCCTATAATTTCATTTCTTTTAAATAAGTCCATATTCTTTAAAAGTTTGTAATTGGATCCTTATTATTATTTTTTATATACTCTAAACCCTAAATCTTAAACTATAAATATTAAACTTTAAAACTCTAAATCCTAAACCCTAAGTTCAAGGACGGATTTAGAAATTACTTAAGGAGAGCCAAAAGCAAAAATAAGTTATTAATATTAAATAATTTAAATTATAAAATTTAAATACATTGTACATTTATCAAAGTTGTTCATGCCATTTTTTCATATCATAAGTTTCATCAATAATAAAATCTGTGTCAAAGTTCTCATCAATCATTCTCTCAATATAAGTAATCAAACAATTAATGAAAAATATATCTTTTATATTATTTTTGAGCCTATTTTTGACAACCTTTATAGCTGAAAATTATCTCTTAGTTGTAGCAGTTGAAACAGGAAGAGTAAATACCAAACGAGTTAGATGATCAATCAAATGATAATTCAAATATTTTCTTGTCTTCAATTCTTTACATAATTCAGAAATTATTGATAAACATGTCAATTTAGAATGAAAGGGAACATCAAGTTCATAATGTTGAGTTTGTATTTGCTACACCTCTCTTATTTGTAAATTTAGTTCACTGTAATTGTTTGTATTTGCTACACATCAAGTTCATTGTAAGTTTAGAAAAATATTATTTGTTATTTTATTTGCTACACCTCTTTTACACTTTTATTTTTAACTATTGATATATTATGAAAAAATTACATAGCAAATAATTTTTTTAAGAAATTAATTACATAACAAATTTTTTTAGGAAACAAATTCATACGTATAAATAAAATATATTAAAAAAAATTTTGGGGAGGGAAGGGCCTGGATCCCTGCCCTCCCCTCCATATGTCCCTGCCTAAGGTCTAATGCTAAAATCCTAAAACTTTAAACCTAAAACCCTAAACATTAAAGCTATAACCTAAAACTTTGAACCCAAAACCCTAAATTTTAAGTCTTAAATTTTAAAACATAAAAACCTTAGATTCTAAGTCTTAAAACTCTAAACCCTAAACTTTATACAATAAAGACATAATTACAAACATTTAATTTAAAGCGACCTATTTAAAAATTTAACAAAATTATAGGGACCATATTATAAATGTGTATGCTGACTTGACAAATAAGTATTTGCTGCATGTGCATATTATACCCCATGTTAATACGAAAAAAGTGCACTAACGAATTACTAACAAATAGGAATCTAATTTTAAAAAATTAAAACTATAGGTTCCCAATAAACTTTTAAAATTTAAGAACTTATTTAAAAATTCCTAAATAATATAAAGACCTATAAATTAATTTAACCAAAACTTAATTACTTAACCAAAATACAAGCAAAACGCTTTTGGGATGATATTAACATTTATATCAGTAAGATAACCTCCTGCAAATCAATATCCAAACAGATTAGCTTGCCTCAAGTATATATTGTTTGCTCACTACTTTTTTATAAGGTAAACCTGGTCATGCCACAACAATTCTAAATCAATTAAGAGAAGACCTAAAACTTGATTCTCGAGAATCCAAGGGCATGCGTTTAGTTCTGTTTTTTTTAATAGTTTTATATAATTTTTTAAAAACAGTATTCAAGAGTAAAAACAACCATTTAGATAATTTTTTTTATAAAACAAGTTAATTTTAAAAATTAAAAATATATTTAATTACAAAATTATCAGCTTTAAAACAAGTGTGATATTTTAATATTTATTAAAGTGATATTAATGAATTCCTGTAATTATAAAATTGCCATCCTAAAAATAAGTATTCTCATATCAATGTTTTTAAAAATATGTCAGAATTATTTCCATTTTTCTATTTTTAAAATAATAATTTAAAACTATTTTTAAAACACTCCACAAAAACACCTTCACCAAACATCATGTTACTTTATTGTTTTTTTTTAAAAAAAAATTCTCTTAAGATCAATAACCAAACAAGCCCCTAAGTCTCATATATGATATATAAGGGTAAATTAAATAACCAGAGAGTGTTTTAATTTCTGAAACAAGAGAAGCTAATGAGTTCAATAAGTTTCATCAATGTATTTTGTAAACCTAGCAAAGCAAAAGTTGCAGCCATAAAACATAAGTTCTCCCATTTGGTAATGCCAAGTATGCAGTATGCTATGTATGTATATTAAACTTATAATTTGACATGTTGTGAAACCTATTAATTTATGCTATTTGCACACTTGTGAATAAGGGTGCAAATTTGGTTATGACCGATCATCTACAGATCCCAACCGTCCATGTACTTTGAACGCTCAAGATATGTCTTTCATTTGTTCTTCTTCCATCCATTCTGAGTGTCCAAAGTAAATGAACAGTTACAATTCACTAAACATGACTAATCATATTATTTGCTAACATGACCGGATCTGTTTCCTGTTAATACACCGCAATTCTGTGCATCTAAGATCAAATGAACCCACTTGATTTTTCTCAAATATTCTTTCTTCCAGATAATTTACCAAATACAAGGTGCTGAAGAATATGGAAATGTATTGATTGAAACAATATATAAAAATTTAAGCTACAATTATTTTAAAAAGTGAAAAAAAAAATGAGGTCTCTAGAATCTAGATATAGCTTTAGAACATCGTTAATGACTTAAATGTACTTTTCCCTCACTATCATCCCCCAATTTTGTCATTTATCATTCAAAATATTGTCAATATTTTTCTCAAATCTGATGAGAATCTCTAATGAAATACCCGTAACACATGACATATCAAAAACTTCTATTATTAATCCATATGGAGTTAGGTCTAAGGAAACATTGATGTTATTTTAATGGACAAATAATAAAATTAAAATAAATAAAAATTACGTGACGAAGGTAAAACTTTATGCATAGTTAAGGAGAAAGAAATTCATTTGGGCCTTTGATAATAATATCATAATATGGACCCTATTCGAACTTCATTAAGAAATGAAATGACAAACCGCCGATCTGACATTTAATAGCCCAACCATGCTTTAGAAGAATTACATAACAATGAATTGCATCATGAAGATTTGTTCCACGTTTTGGGAAAATAAGGAAACAAAGGAAACAATACCGAGGTATCTCTTCTTTAATTAGGAAGATGATGTTTATAACAATTAAGTGCACAACTACAGTCAGCAAATATAGAGAGCATAGAAAAGCTCATTTATTTTACATACATGAAAACCATGCTGCTGTCATTACTGTCAAAAGCATACAGCTGGAAGTAATGTTTGCATTTTGATCTGCAAACGAGAACTCACAGGAGTTCCCCTCAGAAATCATTGCAAAACCCGGTAAGATAAACTGGATGGAAATATTGGTAAATACAATTTTTTACCTTCGTGTGACAGGTTTGAATCCTTCAAAGCAAAAGGATTAATAGTACTGGAATCATCTCCAAGATTAAAAGTTATAAGTTTTAACTCTAATCGGAGCCAAATGAACCAAAATATATATATATATATATATACACGAGAAGCTGCTTCTCTTGGTTGTTGGACTGTCCGTCCTACCTCAGAACAAGGATAAAACAGGCCGAGTTGTCACAAATCTAGGGTTGTTTATCATATACAGCAGAAAGTTGTTTATCACAAATCTAGAGTTGTCACAAATCTAGGTTGGCAAGAGTGCTTCCTCGATTAATCCAGCAGAAAGTTTGACACGGTATATGAAGATGATCTCTACATTATTGTACAGATGCAAGAATCTGAGTCCTCATCCTCTGAGTCACTAACATCACTGCAGATACAGTTAGCAGACCAAAAGTGAGATGATTCAGTATATGTCACAAATCTAGGGTTGTTTATCATATACAATTTGTTTTGCTACATTGAATTCACATAGAAAATGCTTTGAACTTGTATCCTAAGTAGGCAAGAAACTTCTTCTGTTATTTTTTCTTCCTCTTCTCCCTTTGTTCTTCTTTCTGTCTTAGGTGAAACTAAATTAAGCAGGTTACAGATTTTAAAAGGTAAAGCTTCAACACGTCTTTAACTCCACCGGAATACTTGAAAGCAGCTCCCTATCATTTGAACACGCTAAATAACCTTCAAATTACTGTCTATACGTCTAATTACATGATTTCTTTAGGTCAATAAAAAAGACCATATGAAATGAGTCAAATTTAATCTCAAAAGTTCCCAACTGGTCACCCTATGTAAGACAGCTTCTATGGCATATAACAAGAGAAAATCCCTAAAGTTACAACCTAAAAAGCACAGACACAAAGCACGACGCGATACAAATACCGTAACAGAACAAAATATATAGTGTCTAGATGCCATTTGAAATGTTGTGTTGTCTTTAATGAGTATCAGATACATACTTCATAGATATACTACATCCTGTCTTATTTTCTGCCCTATCACTTTCTGCTACAGTTTCTATAAGAATTATAAATTTATCCATTTTAACAGTTGAAATCATTTTTATTCCCTTTTCTATGTTAAAATGAACTAAAGTGCTTTTTCTCCAAGTATTTTCTTCTGTCTCTCAATAAGAAAATAAGTTAACTAATAAATCCTCCCTCATTTAAGCATTAGTTGGTTATAATTTGGAACCCAATCAGGGCTTATAGCTGTTTTGCATTATCATCTTCATGGGGGAGGAGTAAGAATATTAAGTATTAACATTCAACCACGAAACTCTCATAAATCCCTAGTTCTCTGCACAATTTCCGGTCTATTTGTCAAAGTAAGTACCAAATGTACTATTCTTTACCAAAACCACCTAATTCACAATATTGGTATTCTTAACATTATTGCCTTTCTCCCGTTCTTAACTAGCAACTCAGCAAAACAAATTTTCTCCACCATTCATTCCAACCTTGTAGTGCAACAAGCTATGGAGCTTAATTCCAATCTCTTCACTCTATTTCTACCTTTTACTTTCACTCAAAAAAAATACACGGGAAGAAATTGGGTTACTCAAAATTCATGACACACATTGTTTATACAGTTCTAGTAACACCCCTTTTGTTCTCAAGCTGAAATTCATAGTAGTTAAATTCATACAACTGACTAGCTTCATGTTTTCCAAAATGTGCTATTAATACAAATGTTTACTACTTAAGAGTCTCTAAATGGAACACATTGTACTATTAGCGATGCATCAGGTTGAGAGTTGGGCTAAAATAAACTCTAGATAATCTTATCTATTTCTTCGCGGCCTCTGGGAAATTTTCACTCCTCTCCATACCTCTTGTCTATCCTACAAACCTATATTATAAGGAGACATTAAAAAAAATAATTTGAAGGGGCTATGTTAATTGCAGGCACGTCTGATATTTAATGTTAGCAATGATTTTATAGTTAACCTAGTTTAATGCTAGCAATTTACAATGGCATTTTTCCTTGTAGTACAATTGAAAGCATTAATAATTATTAAAGACTTCTTAATCCATTGGATTTATTAAACTGAGCAAAATTTTGGGACAAGCAAAAAAGGAATGCAGGACAAAATATAACAGACAGAGTGATACAATATACGATAAATGGAAATGAATCCGATCATGTTGCTAAAATCGTGGCCATCCATTCACTTTTGGACAGTCACGATGGACAATTTTGTTTTATTTACAGTAAATAAAATAAATATGCATTGTGACCGTCCAAAAGTAAATGGACGGCCACGATGTGCTATATGACGGCCCATATTGCGCCCCCAACATGATCGGTTCTAGATCCACTTTAAATACTTTTTGCTTACTTCTCTTCAATTATCTAACAACATGCATAGATTAATGTTTGTCAAAGTTGGACCACCATGATCTCAACTAGGAAAACCTAGTTTAAAGTAAGCTGTATCATCATAAGTCTGAGTACCATATATCCTTTTGTACTACCATTTGCAAAAGTGTAATACACCACAGTTATATCTTCAAAAGAATATTTAGATATCCTTCACAAGTTATTTTATAATAATTTTTATTGCAAATTTTAAAGCTCTCAGCTAGTCAAGAACAAGTATAGAACATGGTTACTCTCCCCAGGATCCTTTTGATAGGACCATAAGAGAATATGACCATTTTCGTTTGCAGCTAGTTTAGGAATGTTAAAGAAAATAAAGTATAGCATCATAATGAAAGAAAAAAGAAAAGAAAAGAAATCCATGAAGGAAAATTTTGGTGTCTTAGAAATTAATAGAAAATTAGCAGGAAACTTATAGGCATAGAAGTAATACCTAATCTAAAATAAATCTAATCGAGGAGTTATAATTGATATATAAGAGGTAACTACACAAGTAGCCACATCAAAATACACCCATAAATACAGACAACCTACTATTACAATAGAGGATGAAAAGCGGAAGAAAAAAAAGTGAGACCTGCTTATAATTCAATGACTTATAACGGAATTAGACATATGAGTAGTGAAATCATCAAGGAGGCACACATAAGCTTTCTAATTAAAAGAGCATAGAAAACCCTAAGGCTCCATTTAGTGTGCTGTATAGTATGAGGCCAAATTGTATAAGAACTGATGGATAATATTGGATAACCTAACCATTGTATAAGTTCTTATTTGCATCAACATATAATATGTAGGATTATATAACATAATACTATTTATGTGTTTGTTGATAAAAGAATAATATCCTATATTTATCTATAAAAATAGGATGAACGTATCATATATTGATATATATAAATAATATTAAATTCATGCTATAGCATGATAGTGGTGGTGACAATAGTAGTGATGGCAACAGTAATGGTGGTAGTGCCAGTGGCAACACGGGTTGCAATGGTAGCGTTGATGGCGACGGCGGTAGTAGTGGTGGTAGTGGTATTGAAGGCGACAACATTGGTGGCGATGAAAGCAAAGGTATAGTGATAGAATAATATATTAACAAATGAAGATAAAAATATTTTTGTTAAAAATTTATTCAAAATTCCTTATCAAGTCTTATTCCCCACCCCTTGGATGCGTTATACGGAGATTGATGTATAAAAAGTCCTAACCGTATAAGTTTATATAATCTCTCGTGCTCACCAAACATCGGATAAAGCTAGATTGTATAAGCTTATACTACCATGACATAGGAAGTTTGTTATAAACAAGAAGACAGTAGCACTTAACAGAGGACGAAATATCTTCTACAATATATATATATATATATAAGAACGAAGGCACAGAAGAAGAAGGTGAACACAAGTTATGAAACACCAGAACTCCCCTCCATTCCGATTGGACATCTGTCAAAGATAAGTAGAGAACCCTCTCAAAGTATCATTTGTAAAGTACCACAAAGATTCCATATAAATAAACTATCCTACAGAAAGTAAACCTCGTGGTAGAACTAGAAAGTGAAAGGACATTAAGTTTGCAAATTGCAAGGCCAGAATCAGATTCAATTTAAGGCATACTTGATATACAGGGAAACTAAAAGAGAGATGCTAGTCATTTTCAAGAGAGCCATACAAAATGAAAGGTATCAATTAAATTGAAAATGATATTAAGAAAGAGTCAAAGTCAGGCCAGTTGAAGCAGAAAAAGAAGAATGAAAAAAATAAATTTGGTTCCAATAACATCTCTTGGAAATTGTAGGCACTGAAGAAAAAAAAAATGAAAGTAAAAGAAAAAGAATACAGAAAATTTTTAAAACTAAGAATTAAGAATATGCTGGTTCAAAGAACTTCTAAGACACAAAACGAAGCATCTCCGACTCATTATCACTGTACAAATATCATATCATAGTCATACACATAGATACTGCAAAAAGATGCAATCCAATCCAATAAGTTCCCCATTTCTAGTTCAACTTGCCATATCAGACAGGGAGTTGAAAGCTGTATTACCTTATGTTGATTCTGCTACTCTTCAAATTAAATAAGGTGAATTGGAATGACAGATGATCATCAGGAACACATCCATATGCTCTAATTTGGCAAACTCCCTCAGCGGGAGTTTATTTCAGAGCTAATAAACATGGAGATGATAGACAAGAAAGTTTCCATCGTTCATCAACTTATTGGGAAAAGTTGCTTATTTTGTGCAAAAGCTACCCTCTTACCATCATTAAATATCCCATATGCAAAAGTAGATTAATTGGCATGTCATTGCTACTTCACACAACACAAGTGTATAACATTTAAATTTAGTCATTTGCTTTGAATTAGGAAAAGCAAATGTACAACTGAACTGATAAACGTATCTTATTTTCTAGTTATAACAGGCGATAACCAGTGGCGGAGCTAGGCAGTATTTATTGGAAGGGCTAAAAAAAATTTTTTACAAAAAAAAATTAACAAATTAAATATGTAAAAATAAAA
>JASKGM010085690.1:0-14046 GCA_034509205.1 Ceratonia siliqua | reverse complement strand
TGTAAAGCCTCTTTCATCCTCTTTGTCTTTGCCCTAGTCATTGGATCGCCAATTCCATTCAATGGATCTTGAGAGTACTTGGGAACATTGACTTGGTCAGCATCTCAATCTCCATTAGTAAAATTCATTTATTTGAATTTTTAATTCATGCATGACCAATTAGAAAGCTACATATGTTTTATTTAATTGTTAAATATAATAATTTATTATCAAAATTAATAATATGATTATTAATTAATAAATCTTTAGATAATTTGATTATCTAATATTTCCCATTAGTAGGCACGTAAATCCTTAATGGTTATGGAATGAATTTTTGAATTACACTCAATGCTCTCACATGACCTAGGGTTAGCATACTATATATATGCAATATCTCCATCTTGTAGCTGAACAAGTAAATATTTGAGAGAATAATAATGAACTAGCAGCCAACTTGAGAAAGAGAAAAGAAAACTTCGAGACAAAAATTTCTTTTAAGGCCAAGAGTGTTATGAGTTTGGAAAAATAATTTGAGTCATTTCAAAGTACAATTCCACATGCCACACTAAGAGGAACAAAGGGAAAGACTTTCTAATTTAATTTTGAAAGCTATCAATTATTATTCTTTCATATTTTATTTTGTTCCAGTCACTAAACCTATTCACCATAGGTTCCATAGATTAGTGCTTCCCAAAGAATAGGCAGTTAGGGTGCTTGGTTGGGAAGCGAATTGCAAGATTAAAGTTACTATAAGATGTGTGTAAAATTCTTAACTATTTTACTTCTCTTACTATCTGTGAGTTGTTTACTTGGTGTTTTATTTTCACTTGTTTGCAAGCTCAAATGTTTTTAAAATTTTTAAAACACATATTTGTATTGTAAATACCTAGGGATAACAATTAGATCCAACACCTGGTACTCTACGTAGATGATATTTTACACATTGGGAATGGTACTCTATGTAGATGATATTTGTCCCAAGCAACCTACTAATGTGCAACTTTTAAATACTTACTAGTGCACGAATCATAAATAATATAGCAACAAGTTTACCCCCAATGTTGATCTTTCAATGAATTGAAGTGGTTTAAATCCTTAATTATTTTTTTAAAATGCTAAATTTAACAAACATTAAAACAAAATAAAATCCAAAGTGAATAAAATTAAAGAAGACAAAATAAATTAAAGTGAACAAAAGAAAATGAAAACCTATACACTCTAACCAATTGTTACGAATGCTTAAAGTTAATTAAACTCTCAGTAAACAAGAAGAACGTAAAAATAACAAATAGAGGTGAATGAACCTAATTGGGTTTAGTTAGCCAACCAACCTTGTATTAAAATATTAGGTAAATTAAACAAAAATTCCTAAGTTGAGATTATTGGTTTTTCCACTAAGTTTAGAAAATCCAGATGATCACGATTAACTCTCAATTACAATTAACTAATTAATTTCTTTGATTTAAATAATTATATAGTTAATTGGATTAAGCACAAGAAAAAATATGCAACTATCTAAATTAAATCAAATCAAAGAATTTAGTTTAAACTCTTGTTCACGAGAGCTTAATTAAGTGCATATCATATGTCTATCCCTAATTCTCAAATATTCACTTTAATCACAAACAATAGATGGCCAGTCCACAATTTATAATTAAAGAGTATTAGGAACAATGAACAAGAAATAATCTCAAACTTGCATTAAAATCAATCTACCAAAACATTCAATACATTTCTAGTAGCTAAAATAAACACCTACAATACATTTAGCCTCTCATAATTAAATTTAACACAATAAACTTAATTATAAAAATCTTAAACATATTGCAAAATGAAATAGATATAGAAAGGAAAATAAATAAAATAAAAAGAAAATAAGAGAAAATCTCTTCCCAGACAACAACGCTGCAAGTGGGATAGTGGTTTTTGGCATTGTGGGTCTTCAACGGCGACGAGATGGACGACGTGGTGCTCGATTGTGGTTGTGGTAGTCGGCGATGATCATGCAACAACTGACAATGGTGGTGAGATGAACTATGGTTTAAGTTGTGCAAGGCAAAAGAGAAGGGAAGACAAATGCCCTATTTGTTTGGGTTTATTCTGAGAATAAGTTACTTCTTTTCAAAAAATAATGCATTCTAATAAAAATATACATGTTTGTTTGGACTTATAGAAAAATGAGAAGTTGATGAAAATGGAGAAAACCTCCTATAAGGAGAAGCTAAAAATTGTAGCCTATGCTTATAAGGAGAAAAATAAGAATAGGAAGAAACTTTCATTTCTAAAATTGTCCACCCTTCTTTAAAAATCATTCTCAATTATTGCATCCAAATACAAAATAACTTCTTAAAAAAAGACCTTCCTCCTGCAGGAGAAGGAGAAAATGCATTCTCTGATAATCCCAAATAAATAGGCCCAAAAGAAAAAAGAAGAAGAAGAAGGAGAAGGAGAATGAGGAGGAGGAGGAGGGGATGGTCTGTGAGTGGTCATCTAATGAAGGAGATGGGAGATTTTATAGGGAGAAAAAGGGATGTCCTAATGAGAGAAGGAAATTGATGGAGCAATATTTTTTTTTATTTTTTTATTTATAAATAAGACACCAAGCTCTTCTTTGACACTTCTTGCAAATACAGAAAAAGAATCTCAAAGTAACATAATTATAAAATAAAACATATAAAAAGGAATTAAAATATTACAAATATTAGGATAAATATTGGTTTAACAAATTCTCTCAAACCTAGATTTTGCAAGTCCTCGAGCAAAACAAAAAGAGAAAGACCAATAAAATTTTAAAAATTCTTGAATCAACAAAACTTCCATAACTTAATTTTCAATGTGGCTAATAATTAAATATTTTATACACAATTTTACTTAAATTCCATCACAACAAAGTTCATTGTTCAGAATAAATGCACACATCCATATTCCAATGCTCAAAATATATCCATGTTGATTTTTTCCAAACCTGATGTCAAAAATCTCAATTTGCTTTGACTCTAAATCTCACATATTCACTCATTAAAGCACACTAATCATATGTTTAAAACACTCATCAACATATGTGAATAGAATTTATGTAAACAAAAAATGACAAATATAAATTTGCATATGAATATGGATATAATCAATAACCGCTCAGATGTTCACAAAATAAATCTCATGAAAGGAATCAAATATTAGTAGTATAAAGATACCACACTGCCTATATCATTTTTAATCAAACTCCCCAAGCAAGAAATATCAAGTATGTGCTTAAATGAAAACTTGACTTCATGGAATTGTCAGAGCATCACTTGTACCCCAATTCTTTTCTTTTTAATTTTGTAAGGGCAACTTTTACATCCTTTAAAGAACTTATATATACATATTTTTTCTTTTGTATATATATGTAAATTTTTTCCTTTTTTTATACTTTGAAGAGACTTAAAGATGGTTTTGCTCTACAAATTTTGGCTATAACCCCACACATATATATATTTTTTAGCACAAGAAGTCAATTATGAGATAGAGTATAACGAGGGGCACATACTCAAATTTCTTATTCAAGTAATTTAACTAAAATAATGAAAATAAACAACATAATTCTTCAATTGATATATAAAATCCTAACATTTAATACAAAACCTATAGAGATCATCTAACAATTAGGATCATAATGAAAAGTGTTTAAAGAATAGAAAGAAAATAACTCTCATAATAGAAACTTAAGGCGCAAAGAACTCACAAGGTAGTCTCCACTATTTGATTCCTTAATAATCAAATTTAAGTTTATCTCAGTTTCAATAGCAAGAGCACAGTTTATGGAATATGAGCATGCATCAACCCTCACAACAAGCTTGGGAAATGCTAAAGAAAATAAACACTGTGTACAAAAGACTTAATTATTCACCAAAAAGTGAATTAAATCATGAAAAATTTTAAAAAAGCTTTTATTTGTATCCCCAAACCTAAATTAAACATTGTCCTCAATATATGAAATAAATCATGTGTTTAGAAGGGAACAAATATGTGACAAACTAAAAAAATGCAAATAAAAATAAAAAGGAAAAGATACTACCAAATACGAGTGAGTTGCCTCCTACTAAGCGCTTTCTTTAAAATCTTAGCAAGATATTACCCTTTCTTGTTAAGGAGGGTGCACCGTAATCTCTTACTTAAAGTTTTTTTTCACACTCTCATCAGTGAAAGTAGCTTCATGCTTATCCTTTACCTTTTCCTACAATTGAGTGTCATGAACAAGTCCGAACAATCAATAAAAGAACACTTGACTGTAGTAGAAATAGAAGGACTGAGTAAAGAGTCAAACACTTTAAATTGGACAATCTCTCCCAAGGCTGTCATAATTAACTTCCCTGTATGGATATCAATATGTATCTTCCTTGTTCCCATGAATTATCACGAATAATCTCTATATCCATATTTGGATCTTCCATTTCTAAAACCACAAAGTCTGCAGGAACAACAAGTGTGTCTAATTGCACCAACAAATCATCAACTATGCCCTTTGGATATTTAATTGACCCATCTACAAGCTAAAGGGACCCAAACCTAGTTGCTAGTATATTGAATAAGGCATGAGATTAATACTTGCTCCTACGTCCAGCATGGCTTTAGCAATCTTTTTGTCCCCCATAGTAATGATGATGTTAAAACTTCCTAGATCCTCCAGCTTAGGAGGCAAGTTTTGTTACCGCACTAGCAACTTCTCTTAGATGGTTTGGATATGGAATTGGGGATATATAGGGATTGGTCGCTATATGAAGCAAAGGAGAAAAAGACTCCTCTTTGTTATTCTTAGATCACTTACAAGATTGAAGGTCCTTAGCTTGACTCTCTATGGGAACTTCGTTCTCCCTTTGCTCCTCATTTGAATTCCCTACATCATGTGATAAATCATCAAAATCTTTATTATTTTACCACTTCGAAGGACTATAATAGCCTTCACCTGCTTGGGTTGCAGTAACTCGCCCTACTGATGGCCTTGCAACAATTCCTGCAAATACACAAAAAGAACCTCAAAGTAACATAATTATAAAATATAAAATATAAAAAGGATCCAAAAATATCACAAAATATTAGGACAAATATTGCTTTATCACTAACATTGACAAGTTGTTGACAAAGTTTTGCATGTAAGATTTCAAAAAAGGTTTCACACCCTCCTGGCATGGAATCAAACTTTCTAAGGAGCAATCACCCAATACTTCTCAGGAAGCTAAGCAAAATGAGCAAAATGAGATGGATTCCCTATGCATCCGCAGTGAGAAGTCTCATGTATGCTATACTTTGTACTAGACTAGACATCTACTATTCAATTGGTCGGGTTAATAGGTTTCAGTCAAACTCTGGCATGGAACACTAGATTGCAATCATGTGTATATTTAAGTATTTTCGTAGGACGAAGAACTACAGGCGAGTGTATTCTATTTGTGACCTAATTTTGATTAGGTACACTGACTCAGATTTTTAGTATGACATTGATTCTAGAAAATCAATATTAGGCTCTGTTTTCACTTTGGGTAGTGCAGCTGTTGTTTGGAGGAGTGTAAAGCAATCCTGCATTGCTAACTCCACCACAGAAGTAGAATATCTTGTAGCTTGTGAAACTACATAGGAAGTTATTTGATTGCGCAAGTTCCTTAAGGATTGGAGATGGCTCTAAATACAGATAAAGCCATAAATCTCTATTATGATAATAGTGGAACTATGGCAAACTCGAAAGAATCGCAGAATCACAAGGTAGCCAGACACATTGAGCGAAAATATCATCTCATATGGGAGATCGTACAGCGTGGAGAAGTGGTCGTCGCCAAGATAGCAACTAAAAGAAATCTAGCTAATATGTTCATAAAGACTCTTTCACAAAAGAGCTTCTAGGGTCACCTAGATGAATTAAGGATTAAGGATATGTCGTACTTGCTTTAGGGCAAGTGGGAGATTGTTGGTAATATGTTACCCTGCAAAGCAAGTTATATTCCTTAATTTAATGTAATTACCTTTTGATTTTAATAAATAGAGTCTATTTATGTAAGCTTCATTTTCTAGTTATTAAGGTTCCTAAATTCTAATAAACCAAGATACATTTGTATAAGGGTTATGCAAAAGGATATGTGTATCTTTGGATGAATCTAAAACAATATTCATAGTCATTGAATAGAGCTAGTCACTCTATTCAATTAGGACTGTAGTGTCCAAATTACCTCCATAGAAAGAATGATATTCTTTTTTAAGGGAATGATGAATATCAAATAATTGAAGTGATAGATTTTAGGTAATGACACTATTAAATGAATTGGAATCAAGTGAGATATAAAGTTCAAGTTAATACCGTTACTTTGAATTTAAACTCACACATATTGCATCCGCCAGTAGCAGAACCAAAATCTTGATGGATTATATACTTTTGTTCTTGACCATTGTAATCTTTGATATACTATGAGCACGACCATTGTGTGACATTGGTCAAGACTTTGTATATTGGGATCATAGCGGGAGTGAACATATAAGAATATAAAATCATGAAATAAAGTTGTAACATTACACCACTTCTAGTGATTTCAGGAAGGCAAGTGGCATATCTTGGCCCAATAAAATGATTAATTAGTTACTCATCATCTCTAGATAATTTTAAAAAAGTTCTAAAAGATTATTTGGTCACTTATCGGATGAAATCTGAAACTAGGGGACAAAATTGACATAAGGGGTAAAACGATAATTTTACCTTGTGTCAATTAATGGCTACGAGGGTTCATAAATACTAGGTTTGTAAATTAGAAAAATCAATATTTAACATTGACTTCTCGTAATTTTATAATTTTTTAATAGTGCAATCATGAGTCTTTGGTGAAATGACTTCATGATTAATAAACTTGGGTTATCTTAATGAGATTATACCAAGTTTATTAGAACTTGAAATTCTTATGTCCAAAGGGATTCCCCACTTAGCTTTAGAGAATTCGATTTACATTAAGTTGGGAGTAATTTAGATGAAATTAAATGATATTTTAAAAGCGTTTATGTCTTAGTTAAGACAAGAATTGTCTTAATCTAGACAATAATTATTTTAGGATAAATGTTGTCTTAAGCATGCTTGAAAATGTGAGAAACATTTTTGTCACTAAATAGACAAAAATAATTTTTACATTAGTTGTTCAAATAAAAAAAGTGTTATTTTAATTAGACAATATAATTTTAAGATAAATCTTATTTTAATTAAGACAAGAGTTGTCTCAATCTAAACAACATTTATCTTAAGTAATTATTTTATTAGACTACTTTAAATTAATATTTGAAATGTTCAAATTAATTAATTTAAAGAAGCTTATTAACATAAAATTAAGTCCCCATTTAATTAGAATTTTGACTATAACATTTCATTAGGATAAAATTAATTTAATTAATTATTTATCCTAATATTGTTGCAAAGTTTGAATTGTTCAAACTTGTAAAACAACCTCCTCCTATGTGATGGAGAGGTGCAAGGCCAAGAGAGGGGAATTGGTATTTGAAATGTTAAAATATATTCCCTCCTAATTATCCTAAATAACTAAAGTGAATAATGGTTCAAAATTTAAAGAGTTTTAATATTCAAGGAAACCTACTTTCACTAGGAGACTAACTAAGTCAAAAAGAATTTAATAAAATAAAATTCTTTTATTAAAATTTATATTCAAGCATGACCAATTAGAAAGCTCCAATGTTATATTTAATTGTTAAATAAAATATGACTTTATCAATTAAATAATACAATTATTAATTGATAAATTAATTAAATTATTTGATTATCTAATCTTTTCCTAGAAGCGTGTGGAATTCCTAAATTTTAGGGATGGCTATATTTGAATTACACTTAAGTGGCATAGGGTTAGACTATTATAAATATAAAGTAAATCTCTCCTCATCAAATAAGGGCCTAGCCATCCACATTACAGAAAAAGAGAGGAGCCAAAAAACACATTGAGAAAAGAGAAAGGGGCACATCTTCCTTACTTTTATTCTTGAGTGGCCGAGAGCTTGTCTCAGGTGTTTGGAATGTTTTTGAGTGCAGTTTCTACACATCATACTTGAAGGGAAAGGGAAAGCTTTCTATTTCAATTTTGAGAAAGCTATCTATTTAATTCTTTCATCTTTTATTTTCTTTCAATTACTAAATCTATTCACTGAGGGTTCTATGGATTGGTTCTTCCCAAAGAATAGGCGGTAAGTGTGCTTGGTTGGGAAGCAATTTGCAAGATTAAAGTGACTTCAAGAAGTATGTAAAAACCATATACACTTTCTCTTCCTCTAGCTATGAGGGTGATTTTGCTTTGGTATTTTGTTTTAACTGGTTATATAAGTTTGTAATGTTTTAAAATTTTTAAAATACATGCTTGTATTGTAGACACCTAGGGGTAATCACTAGACCAACACTTCGAGCATTTGAGGAAGATCGTAAGTTTTTATTAACTTATAAAATTAATTAATTGTATTTGTTACCTTTTAATTATTATAACATTTTAATTCATTGTTTGTAGACAAAGTGATGGATGTCATGGTGGGCCAAATATCAAAGATCCTTTACATGTTCTAGATCGACCAATCACGAGGTTGAGAGTCAAAAAGATCAAGGAAGCAATGCAAGGACTTGTTCAAGCTACCTGGACTGAGGCTTCCAAGTCTCACAAATTCAATTTCATCAAATTTGAAAATTACAAGAGACACTAACAAGTAGATATATGGTAGCCAATAAAACCCTAAGCAACTAAACCCTAAAAACAAATGGGCTTACAAACTAATAGAAGTTCAGCCTGATATGACAAAATAAAAGGGTTCAACTACAATAAGCTCAACACGACCAAGTAACTAAATAAAATAGGTTCAGCCCATGAACTAAAACAATAGAAAATATTGGCCTAAAACACGAATACAAGTAAAGCCCAAAAATAGATAAAATGCTAATCAGCCTCTTTAACTTGAATCATGTGAACTACTATGCTTGGCTCCTTTTCTTTGAGGCCCATCTTGAATGCTGGTATTATGCTAAGAGACTTAGGGCCTGTTTATTTGGACTTAACAGAAAAGGTCTTTTATGCTTCTTCTTTAGAAAGAATGCATTTTTTATAAGTAAAAGCTGTTTTGTGTTTAGATGCAGTAATTGAGAAGGACTTTTGAATCAGAAAATGAAATAATCTTCTTTCTCACATTAATTTCTCCTTCTGAAGGAAGCTAGAAATTTTGGCTTTCTTCAGAAGGAAAAAAACTCCTTATTTTTTACTTCTCTTTTTGGAAAAAGTCGAAATAAACACATAATTAGTTTCTCTTCTGGTTCCTGAATAAAATTTTAGAACTTATCAAAGGCAACCCCTTTGTGGCGTTCAATAAATTTAGGTTCTTGGAACAAGTTTCCAACGGGTCTAGATTTTCTATTTCGTAAATCTAATTTTGGTTTCTTGGCCAAGTATCTTGAATTTGTCTGTGGGTTCAACGGATTTCATCCTATGGGTTCACATCACAAAGGAGGTGAGGAGGGAGGCTAATGCCCCTGAAGTATTCTGTTATCTGTAGCACAGCGAGACCAAGGGGCTAGGTGCATCCACGGGCCGAGAACACTTACGTAAGTAAATTTAAACTTCATCAAAACTTTAATATTATATGTTTCTTTTCAATTATGTTTCAAATAACTTCTCACTAATTATGATTTAACTCATAACTATCCATTGACATAAAATAAAATTACAATTTTACCCCTTATGTCAATTTCATCTGATAAGTGATCAGATAATCTTTTAGAACTTCTCTAAAATTATCTAAAAATAATGAGTAATTAATTCATCATTTCACTAGACCTATATATGTCACTTATCTTCTTGAAACCACTAGAAGTAATGTAATGCTACAAATTCCATTTCTTGGACTTATGTTCCTTAATGTTCACTACCACTATGATCCCAACATATAGAGTCTTAACCAATATCACATAATGGTCATGCCCATAGTATATCAAAGATCACAATGGTCATGAAAACGAGTCCATAATTTATCAGGATTTCGGTTCTACCACTAGCGGATGCAATATGTATGAGTTCAAGTTCAAAGTAATGGTATTAACTTGAACATGATATCTCACTTGATTTCAATTCGTTTAATAATGTCATTACCTGAAGTCTACTACTTCAATGATTTGAGATTCATCATTCTTTTAAAAAAGAATATCATCCTTTCTGTAGAGGTAACTGGACAATGTAGTATTTATTGAATAGAGTGACCGGCTCTATTCAATAACTGTGAATAATATTTTAGATTCATCCAAAGATATATATCTCCTTTTGCATAATCCTTATGCAAATGTATATTGGTTTATTAGAATTTGTGAACCTTAATAGTTAGAAAATGAAGCTTACATAAATAAATTCTTTATTTATTAATATAAAATGTATTTACAATAATATTGAGGAATAAACTTACTTTCTAAGGCAATATATTCCTAATAAGGATGGCCTAAGCCCTCTCCTTCATCTTGCACCAACAGCCACAATAAGAAGGAAGTGAGCACATCGGTGTTTTTGCAGGAGAGAGCAGGAGAGAAGAACATAGCTGAGGGACAAATTAGGTGGAGAGGAACGAAGGAATCAGCAACGAATGAGAGGGAGACAATGACCTGCACCAGACGATGGTGACGGCTTTCTGAGAAGCATGACGACGTTGACATTCAGTGGAGGAGCGTGCCACAGTAGTTTGTTTCTTCTCCTTCCTCTTCCTCTGATATCTTTTTCTCATTTCTCTTCCTTAGATCTCTCCCTCCGATCTCATCGCTTCTGTTTGATCTTTCTTCTCCTTCCTTTTCCTCTTATCTCTCCAAAGGGGAAAATTAGGAACCAGGGGAATTCCTGACCCTCCTGGTTCCCCTAGTTTTTGCACGCTTATGTGGGTTTATCAGTAGGCTACATGGGACCCAAAGGTCTTCATAGACCAATATGTTGACATCACATGCATCAATGTTTTCAAAAATAAATAAATGATTTTTAATTTTCTTTTATTTAATTATCTTCAAAAAATGACTTTCTTTTATTTAATTATTTTAAAAAAATACCAAAATTTGTTTGATTTCCCATAATTTGATTTTCAAAAAATATTAAAGAGGAGAGAAAAATAAAAAGAGAAAGATAGTGAGATTATATGTTTTTTTGCATTAAATTAATTAATTAATTCAACTTATTTTGGTAATGCGCACATACTTTTTCTTTTTTAATTAAAATGAATCTTAACGCACCAAATGTTTTGTACTCTGAACTACGTGAGCTTCGATACTCTTTTAGGATGTGTAGGCGGCCCTAAGCTCTTCCTTTAGTCAAGTCCAAAATTTATCTCATTACATTTATTTGATTGTATGGAGTCACTTTTTAATTTTTTTTTCCTAAAAATGTGATTAATAAGGATAATGTTAATATTAATCATGTCATATGTTTATAAGCACAATTGTTAGGATAATTGTTTTTAAAATAAATGTCATATGGTGCTTAATATATTCATCGTATATAATTAAACTTGAAGTTTTGGTTTGTATACCATTGCCTTGGTTTTTAAAATATAAAGAATTTATTTCTAATATTGTTCTTTTTAAAATAAAACTAATTATAGGTTGTGATTTTATTTTGAATTTAAATTATTATTTTTTTAAGTTTTGAAAAATCGAGTTGGGACATTACCTGAATATTGTAAATTAATAAGGAATGAATACCCAAGCAACCTATGTGTAAGAAGATGAGGATAACGGTAAACAGGAAAAAGGAAAAGAAGATAGGAGAAGGAGAAAAAAAAGACCCATTCTATAGAACACAGTCACTACCTTTGCTTCCTTGCTTTCCACAACTGTTCAGCAACTGCAAATAAAATCGGAGAAAACTCCACCAGCAATGAACTGAATAAAAAAAAAAGTAAAGGTGAGAAAAAAAAACCATATAGTAACTACATTTTGCCCGGCTTTCAAACCCATACCCATCGAACTCAGTTGATAGAGAAATGAGTGTAAGTATTCATCTCCAATATTTCTTCTTTAAATATGAATTGATGAACTGCCTATCGTCATACAACATTTGATTCTCACTACCTATACCAAGAAAAATAGAAGAAAAGGAGAGGAAATAGAGAGAAGAAAGATAAGAAGAAACACTAAATTATAAAGAAAACAAAGATTGAAAATTTGAAAGTGAAAAAAAGATAGAAAGAGAGTATGGCTCTTTGAATTTTGAAAGTTGAAATTGAAAACCAATAACCTGATAGTTTTGGGTCAGTGTCATGTAGTTTAATTATATTACAAATTTGTCCCTACCATATCCTGCTAGAGCCATTAGATGATGGATAAATTTAGATATATAAAAACAATGAGCATGAGTATATTAATTATCGTTGTTGTGAAAACCGAACTGATTTGATCGACCATTCATCCTTAAGAACTGTTTTACAAAGAACCGGTGACTTGTGGTTGAACTGGAAAAACTAGTTGGGTCATCGGTTTTCCTGGGTTGAAAAAGTACAGAAGACTCAAATTTAGAAGAAGAAAACTCTGATATGGAAGAAGAAGACTTTGATCTGGAAGAAGAAGACTCATATTTGCGAGTGAACCACTGGTTAAGGCGAGATCGCCAAGGCTCATTTTTCGAAAAAATCAAGAAAGTTGATGAGAAGAAGAAATGGATGTGAAGCAGATGAAAAAAAATTGAAACTACAAGAACCATCTAGCGACAATACATTATGAAAAATACAGCGACCAAGGAAGAGCATGGAGATCATTGAACGACAATATAACTGAAGACTCCGATATGTGTTTTCTTGGTTTTGAATTGCATTTGCAAGGGAGATGAGTAGATGAGAAGAAATGGTTTTTCTAGCCTCTGTAACATGTGAGAAAGAAGGAGTGAAGATGAAGTGAGAAAGAAGAAGTGAAGATGACGTGAGAAAAAGGATAAACGGAAATCGAGAGAGTGAAGAGGGAAGAGAGGACTTTAATTAATTGAAGTGAGAAATTATTATTTATTGTAATTTTTTTATTTTGTATTATTATAATTTTGAATTTTTTTTATTTTTTGATTAAAGATGTTATATTAATTATTTAATATTATGTCATAACATTTATAAAATTGAAATGAAATTATTTAATGACTTTTAAGTATATTAGAATTTATTAATTGATTATTTTTATTTTAATTAAATTAAATTAATAATTATTATATATCTAAGATATTACATTATATATATCATATATAAATTAAAAAAATTATTTAATTAAAATTTAATTTAATTATGGTTCAACTCTAATTGGATCACTAACTTGTGATCCGTTACTTCTATTGATTTAATGACCAGTCCAAATTTTTAAAACATTGTTGATTACATTTGAGCTTGCTTCTTACATGCTTAGTTAATGTAATTATAAGAAGCTAAATGAGGTTGCAAAATTGAAAATTGAAAATTTAAATTGTAAATTCTTTCTTATTTATTATTGAAAGTAGAATTATTTTATAGATTTTTAATAAAAAAATGTTTAAAAAAATGTGAGGAGGACACTTGTGAATTTTGCTACATTAATTGCGAATTTTGCTACATTAAAAAATGTGAGGAGGACATTAAAAAGTAAGACATGACCGGCATGTTCTCAAATCTGGGCCGTCCGTTTTGATATGGACGGTCCATATCAAAATAAAAAAATAATTTTTTATTCAAAACTTTTTTTTGAAAAACCTGTTGAATTGTGGCCGTCCGTTTTTTAAATGAACGGTAATGAAGATCGAGATACTGACCAAGTCAATGTTCTCAAATACTCTCAAGATCCATTGAATGGAATTGGCGGTCCAATGACTAGGGCAAAGACAAAGAGGATGAAAAAGGCTTTACAAGGCTTGATTGTGGAAGTGGAATACAAAGAGGCCGCTATAGAAGATTCTAAAACTAAATTCGAAGATTTCAAAGCTTCACTAAGGATGGTCAATTATCTTTTTATGCAAGGAGTAGTTTTGGAAGATGAAGTTGGATGCAAGGATTAAATTAGGAATTAATTTTCGTTTTAATTATTGGGCTTTTATGTTTTAA
>JASKGM010085679.1:2911-14047 GCA_034509205.1 Ceratonia siliqua | reverse complement strand
TTTTTTTTTCTATTTTTTATGTTTTTTTAAATTTTTTTTACTTTTTAAAAATAATTAAGTATTTTTTATCTTATATATATATTTTTAGAATTTTTTAAAATGTTTTTCATTTTTTTCTTAAATTTTTTTACATTTATTTTACTTTTCATCCATAATTTTTTTTTTACTATTCATTTACAACTTAAAAAATTCTACAAAAAATATAAAAACATCTTCAAAAATTATAAAAAAAATTTATGATATAAAACTTAATTAATTAATTTTAAAAAATAAAAAAAAAAGTTTAAAAGAAATCATAAAATATAAAAAAATTTTTTTTAACTTACCCTACCGCCCACACAGTGGGCGGTAGGATAGTAAGCCCCTTGTTTTAATTTGAGACCGTAATATAGGGTTTTTAATTTTTATTATTTTATTATTTTTAAATATTAATAAATTATTATTTATATTTTTTAAAATTTTTAAAAATATTTTAAAAATTATATGACATAAATAATAATTAATTAATATTAAAATAAAAAAATTAAGACAAAAAATTAAAAAGACATCACATTTGAATGTCGAATTAAATAATTTTTGAGACTGCACCATAGCAGCCACCTACTTATTGAAACTTGAAATTGTCACTTCATCAATTAATTAGTTAATCAGAAGAATAATTTGAGAAGTTTTTAAAAAAAAGAAAAAAATGAAATACAACATTAATTCAAGGTGAAATTTTTGAACGTTAATAAACAAATAAATAGAAAAATAATGCCTTTTTTCTTGAAATTTATGATATACTACTATGCTTTTATTATTGGCATCACAAAGGGATTTGGAATATACTTTATAAAGGCAACTTGGTTGGGTTAAACTTTTCCAACAACCTGGTTCGTTTCCACACCCTTTGCTGCTTGCCCAACTTCTTGTCTCTAATATGGGACCCCCATTTCTTTTTTTGGGAAGATTGTGGGAAACCTAATTGCCACACAATCACAATCTGAAAGCCTTTACCAGATGGGCCGCTGCATAAAAAAAATTGGGCCGAGTCCCTGACTTGCGAAAGCTACTTAAATGTGGACCGGGACATGCATTTTCTTGGGCCAACCCACTTGATATTTTAACACTGCATAATTGTGCTATGCGCTTTTTCCGTCCTTAGCCCTAATTTAAAATATGAGTCCTTAAGGATTACTAAATTTACTCACAATAATAAGAATCTAAAACTCCATTAATGGTCTTCCTAGCCCTTACTTATAGCATATATTGTAAGCTAACCCCAATAACTAAATATAAACACAAACATATACACGATATAAACCTCATCATATTTTTTATTTATATGTATGAATTTACAGTAAAACTCAATTTTTTAAAGGTCCAGCTTAGCTAACCTAACCTTAACTTTTCTTCAAATTTTTAGGCACCAAATTTAATACATGATCCCATCAATGTTTCATGATGGAACCAAATCGCTGATTAGCAGGCGCTCTCCAAAGGGGCACTTTTCTATTACTTATCATCTCTCTTCAACGGTAAAGTCTGGTTCAAGGGGCTTCCTCAATGGACCAAGAATGTCAAGTTCAGAACCATATCGCAAGCTTCCACCTCTCCTTGGGCTGCTTGTCAATTTTGCTGCATACATTGTAAGACTTGAGCCCATCGGGGGCTGCAGAGGTGCAGAGAAATGTTCCATGGCAATGTCAGAAACATGGGCTATCGAACTCTCCTTTTTCTTCAGCTCACTTGCCTCTTTCCTTTTCTTATATGTAAACCAAGCTGCTTGTATGAAGCAAGCAGCCCATGTCCTCCATTGGTGCGAGTGAAACCTAAACGTGTGCCTCAGTTGTTTGCAGTGTAACCTGCGGAACTGGGCAGCTACGAATTTTAAGTCCTCAGCAATGAGGGCAAAAGCTTCCACTTCAGCGAGGGCTTTCACTGTGCGAGTTGAGGAAGGAAGGACAACACTAGGACGTGGGTCCAAAGCCCATGGCAACAGCTCCTCACCACAGAAGTCTCCAGGGCCAATTCTGCAGCAGTTGAAGAACCCAGTGCGGCCACCATTGGTGGTACAAGAATCTAGGCGACCTCGGACAACGAAGAGCATCTCATTCACGGGGTCTCCTTCACGAACTAGGCAAGTGCCTGGAGTACACAGAGATGGCTTCAGCCTTTCACATATTGCATCTAGCATCCTCTCATCCATCTGATCAAATAGTGGTACCTGCCAAATGCCAACAATGAGTTCACTTTTATTAAGATATAATAGCATTTGAAACTATGATAGTTTTACAAGCTGGAGTGAAAGAAGTAAGAGTAAGACCCACTTGTCGAACTAGATTAAGACACAGGTGACGTTTGATATCGCGTCTGAGATCCGCAGGAAGGTCTCTAAGAATGGTTTCCTCGTCAACTCCACGAGTAGCAACCCATCTGAACTGGTCATATCGTCGCACATTCTGCTTCAGGTAATGGGGTAGCTGCCTGTGATGCATCCATCGTTCTGTATCAGTCCTTCTTATTCTCCACTCTTCCAGTCGCATAGTAGTGGATTGCAGGTACGTCTGTTGACCAAATAAAAATTTATATGAAAAGGATGAAAATATAAGAGATGAGTATTAGTTGAAATCAGCAAATATACAAGTTGTGAGACTTGCATCACATGCTTATGGCAACGGCGAGACTTACTTGCATATTGCCTATAAGCTGTGCAAAAAGCACCAAGCCAAGAATTGCAATAATCACAGCAAAATTTATCTCTGTAACATGAGTGCTTGTTAGGAGATTCTGTCCTAGAGAGCTGCAAATTCGACATAGAACTGATTAGATAATCACAAACTTGACAGAAAAAGGTCAAGGGTCAAGAATAAACGGTTGTAAAGACGCCAGATGGCCTCATCTTTGATAGCATAAAGATCTTGATTTTAGTAAAATTAAAACAGGCAAAAAAAAAGAGTTCAAAAATTGCATCATTCACAAGATTAAATTGATTGGAATTTTAAAACTATCATTTTCGCCTATGATCCTCAGCGTAACGTTGATTACACTTGAAAGATGAGTTTTGGCTTCAAAAATAAGTAAAACAAATAAAATCATAAAATAAGTTTGTTCTATTATGTATTATCCAACCCTGAAATGAACAAATTGAGTTACCTGAGATTCCGCAATCCCCACCAAAGACAGTAATAGTATCTGCTTAAGAACTTTGAGCCCGTAATTTCCAAAGTCAGAGCATCATCAAAAATGCCAAATTGAAAGAAATCGCTGTTCTGATTACATAGACCTGAGAGGTTGCTTGATCTAAACCAAGCTGCTCTAGCTGGTTCACTTATGCTTTGACACTCAAGATAATAATATCGGCAATCTGGGAACTGAAGAGAACAAGCTTTCTTCCAACATTCATCCTGCCTTTCAATTGCCAAGAGGTACCAGGAGGATCCTAAAACCTTTGAGAAAAAGAGGAACAATTAGAATTGAATCGAGCAAGTAGTAAATAAGTAATTTTAAGGAAAAGAAAAGTGAAAAAAATTACTACTCATATACTATTTGAGGCTTAAAATAGTCCAACAGTTTAGTTAGAAAGCTACCAGCTCTATCAGACTATCACGAGTTATAATGCAGAAAATTATTTGAAATAGAGACTTACATGACTTGCCAGCATATAGAGAATAAGATTATATGCTGCCCCTGCCCAGGCCTTTTCCATCATTACCCCATTTGCCTTGATTATTTGAGACGAAAGAGGGAAGATAAGATATAATCTAAAGAGGTACTGGAAAATGATAACAAGACGCAGAACATGCCTTGAAGCTATCATTTGCGACCCCTTTAGATTTGGAATTACAGCCAAAATCAACACCTAAAATACATATGGAGGTGTAAGCTCCAGTAGAAGAAGTAACACAGCATGTATATAACTGAGGAGTTAGAATCTACCATGCATTCTAACTGAAATTCAATATAGCAGACAAAATTACAGATGCAGCCAATGACCGTATTGAATCACTGCAATTTTTAGCCAATCTTGTTTACCTCTCAAATAGAAAAGAATGGATTCTTTTTTTTTTTTTTTTCTATCCAAGCAGAGTACATGCTTTTAGTAGCTTTATAATTCTCTTTTTCCTTTTCTTTTCGCCTCTTCCACACGAGTGGTGTAAAATCATAAATGGAAATACAGGGTAAATCATTTACACTAAAGGCATGCTTTTCCTAGACTAGACAAGTAAAAGCTTAGCTAAATCGACAAATATTCAGAAATCTAGAAACACAGATGAAACAAACTAATACTTTTGATCAGTAACATACCTGTGGAAGAGGTAGGGCAGCCACAAGATCAAGCCAGAAGTCTTTCTGGAGGTACCTTGATGCAACCTTTGAAGGGTCTAGAATAAGCTCTCCTCTACCAAAAACACGAGAGGAAGGAGCAATATAGGCAGTTTGAAACCGAACAAATATCTGAATAATGTAAAATGCATCAACCATTGACCGAATTGTGGTGAGGAACACTTCGAGGCTCGAAGATATATCAATGCACTTTTCTTTTTTAGCCACTGGCAAGTAAAAGAACAGGGGATCCACAAATAGTGAAATCAAACATGCTACTAAGAAAATCTTGTTCCATCTGTTTACTCTAGGTCCCCTTGGATCCAATATCAAATTTTTTGAGGCATCATAATGCTCAGAAAAGACCCTCGAAAGTCCTTTTCCCTGCGAGGATAAGCCTATTGCATCATTCTCAAGCATATGTTTGCCATTCATCTTATAGCTCAGCATCGACAAGGGACTTTCTATGCTTGCCGTTAACATCTCTGTTTCAAGATCATCATGAAACCTGGATGCACATGTAACTAGGAATTTCAGCACCAAAACTAAATCAAAAGGTACTAATAGAGAAATCCTACTAACATTTAATTATATACATTGATCTATATGCTGTAACAAGAAGTTAATAGAACGTAGTGACATAATGCTTATTAGGTGTGAGTTTGCAGCACTATGTCATAGGTTTGGACAGGCGAACCTTACAGATCTTGATCTACCAGAAGCCATAGTGCTCTACTGGAATTCTGTGAATTTCACCTGCTATGAGACAAGTCAGAGCACCTTATATATCAATATATTTAATACCAAGAAAAGATTTGATTTAAAGGACTCAAAATTCATGTGAATAAAAAGGCAGGACGACTTTATATGTGAAGCTATAGGTACAACAAATTATCCTTTTTGGTTTTCGCATTAAAAGTTCAGGTAAAACCTATGAGTTAGCCAAAAGCTTCCGCAAGTTACAGAGTCGTCGCTCTTTGGTCTTCATGGTCAGATAGGGTAGTTGTCTGGACTCAGATTCTCAGAAATATATGGTTGTTACTTTTTCTGTACTAAAAGAAGAAGATATTAACTGAAACATGACGTCAATGGAGATACGTATCAGTGTATCACTGACAAATAGCACATTTAGCTACGCGGAGAAATAAGAAAGTAGGAAGAGGACTAGAACTAGAAAAGGCACTAGTCAGGAAGGTGGTGCAAATTCCACAGAAAATCGAGAGAAAGAAAAAGGGATATAGTCAATTTGCCGCCAATACTCCCTTAAATTTAGTATTCGGCATCTACCACCAACTTATACTGGCTCTGTTATTATTCCAAATTTCCGAATCCAGAGAAAGATGAGTTTAATTATAAATTGTGTGAGAAAATGTCTAAAAGTAATTGGAATTTTGCCTACTAACCAAAAGTCAGAATATATCTCATTGTTAATATTTCTGAAAGAGACAGGCTTATTTTATTTTATTCAATTGCAGAGTCCAACAGGCTATAGCACCACAAAGAGTAGAAGCCTAATGTCCTATTTCCGACCAAATAGTTGGATCATATTTCATACCTAAATATCACTGGCAGAATAAGAGTGAGTGTGGTGCAAAAAGTGAGACGAAGTCGAAGTGAATTAAAGACAAAGCTAAACTTGGATCACATTCTTATCAGGCCAACCACCAAAACCAGTTGCTCATGCATATAGGAAAAGGATAGGAACAAGTGGAACACGGGCTGCAGCTATCCACAATAAATGCCCGTGAGGCCATGTAATGCCCAGAGGCCTCACCCATCTCCAAAACCCACAAAGGTCGAAAAGAGATTTCGGCAATGCTTTGCTTTTCACGTGTCTCACCGTAAGCACCAAATTAACACCTACAGCAAACAGAGATTGAATTCTTGGGTTTTCACTAAAATTTTCAATTGAATCATGAAACAAGTTGCCTCGACTTAAACACCATGCAACAGTGGCTAAGTTCACATGCTTTCGTAATTAATTGTTACGAACCTATAACGCTTCGATGTATCCAGAGCGAAACAGATTAAAATGTCAAACAGACAAGGAAGGTGCGATTAGATTTCATAAGAAAAATATTGAATTACATAAGAAAAAATTCAATCTTTTTCATTTTCTCAATTTGATAGATTACTTGACGGAAGAAAAAAGTTAGCCCATATGCACTGAATGTTTTCTAAACGTGACCTTTTTCTTTTGGATAGAAGAAATGTTACGTATTTTTTCTCTTTATTTGTTTGCAAAAACTAAGGAAGAGTTGCACGGTGATATCCCAAAACAAAAGAAATGGAGCAACCGGAGATGGTTAAATAGATTCAATTTATAGAAATAAAATTGATATAGAACAAGTTAATTTTCGATAAATATGTAAACACGCTTTTTTAGTATAATTCACTAAAATCCTCCTTGGAATTTTAGGCAGTGCTTGCACAAGATTATTATTTTAATCTTCCTTAATCAGAAGTGGATTAACGTACGGACTACGTTGTAAATACTTCTTGGTCTTGGCCAAGCATCTTTTTCAAACCACTCATCCACAATGTAGCCAGTGTTGCCATATGCGACTTTGTCTAATAAAATAGTAGGGTTCAAACACTACAACCATAACACTGTCAATTCTCATCCCCACAAGGCATCCCGAAGAAACAGAAATCAAGAGAGAAATACTTGACCCAAGAAAACAAAATGGGCCGTAGTTCTTCAAATATAGCGTTTGAACCTAATCTGAAAGGCCGAAGGAAGGGGTCTTGACCAAAAATAAATAAGTAGAAGGACCAAGGGAGATGCCTCCAACAAGTTAATCTCGGGAACAGCATACCCAGCCTTTATCGTTGGGTCCCCAACCAATCTCTTAACCCCCACCAAGGTTGAGAAAGTGCAGGGTAACTATTTCTACAAATTTATTTTCTAGCCAGCTTAAGGTAATGCACAACCTGGGCGAATCCCATTCCCATGCACACCCAACCAGATACTTGCCAAATCCAGGCCACAAGCCTTCCGACTCTAAATTTCATATAAATTATCAGTTATTAACTGCTATGGCGCATTTTAACTACATTACTTAGAAAATACTGTTGGCGCAGCGATGCACTAAGATGAATACCAGTAAATTAAAACTACCCTGTGAAAAACATTCATCAATAAATGCGGTGACATCGTATATTAACTCAGAAATTTTCATTTTAGTTCAAGAAAGGAAAAAAATAAATCCTAAACCAAACTTTGACGGTTCTCTAGAAAAGAAATAATCTACAACATTTAATTTCCATCATTCGTGGTCTCACAGTCATCCAAATGCCCCTCTAGATGACTAGAATTAAACAGATATAGTCATCAATGAGGAATTCCTGTGGACTTGCGTTATAATAAGAAGGTCCACAAAATCACACAATCCCTCGATTCATTTCCCTGCTCACAGGCAGACCAGTAAAAAAAACTTTTCAGTGGTTGATAATTCACATCTGTCATAATAAAATTCTTCCACAACACTTATGGGTAGCCAATCAACCTGATGAGTCATTTACTTAGATAACTAAAGTGGTGTAAGTATTGGCTACAAATAAGTTTCTACTGGAAATCTTGGTATTTGAAGCATACATGTTTAAGTTGTAAGAGATACATATCAGCTCTTCTCCAGACAGAAGCATGTCAGACATTGCAACCTTGTGTAGATTCAACTGCAGTGCAAGGAGTGCATTTTGAAAAATGTTGGAAAACATCAATGAGTTGCAGCCACGTAATCCCCAACTACCTGTTAAGGTGTTCAGCAAATATTATCAAAAGCTTGTAACATTGAGCCCAGTGCATAAATTTGTGTGGAAGAATGGTTGAAAACACCAAAAGTTCCAAGGTTTTATTGCTTTAAAGCCCGAAAATATATTGAACTGCCCAAAATAGTACCTGAAAGTCCTCTATTCATCAGGTACAGATGAAATATTGAATACTCAAAATTGACGCCTTGGCTTAGCATCCGCTAATGAGACACGGATAGGTCTTCCATTCAAGTCCTGCAACAAAAATTTTAGACTATGATTCTGGTGGTCAAATACATTAGATTAAAGATAGTGCCAGTGAGAATGAAGTCAATAAAATTCTATATCAGGACCCAGCTTAAGCAAGTGAGACAATAGTATTTCACAACAAGGGTTTATACATTCAAACTAAAGGCATATATAACACCGATTTGAATATTTTCCATCACTAAAAGACTTACAGTCATGTATCCATTATCAGGAATCTTCAAAATGTCAATCTGAAACACCACATATATAATATCTATGCAGGTGTGAGTGAGCTACCAATTGCGACCACTAGGCTTTAAAGGATGAACAATGGCAACCAGGGTATTCAACCCGTGTCTAACATCAGATACTAAAATACTTGGTACCTTCAAATAAGCATTTATCACATGAACTCACGTTTGATGAACAGATGCTTCCGTTGCCTACGTACTGACTATAGATTTTCAACCAATGAAGAATGCTCACTTAACCACATTATATTTTTAGTAGACAAAAATAAGATTATCTCGTTAAAAATGATGCTTCTTATCTAAAATTCTAATTATATCCATCTGAATTTGATATATGAAATCTGAAAAGAAAACAAAAAGGTTATCTCCTTTACAAATCATGTGGAACATACTAACAAATGGTTATTACATGCACTTTTTCGAGGGAAAGGTTTAGTGTGCTTACCACCCCATTTAAGGACTCAATAGCACTGTTGACCTCTTCAGCGCTACTGTAAGTCACAAATCCAAAGCCTCTTGATCTTCCACTTTCCCTATCATAGATTACCTTGGCTTCCAAAACCTTTCCCAGCTCACCAAACAATGTCTCAAGTGCCAACTGATCAACACCCCATGCAAGATTACCCACATGAACACGGTTTCCTGTATCTGAGACAGAACCACCTCTGGCAGCTGTAAAAGGGGAATTCTGCTGGCGAGATGGAGGAGGTCCAGAATTTACTTTCAACGCCCTTCCATCCAGTTCCTAAAAGTGCCAAGAAATCCTTACTTGGATGTGAAAAACCAATTGCTCAAAAATAGAATATAATAACATATAAATTCACAGCATTCAGTTTTGAATTTCAAACTATTTATACTTTTAAAACTGGCGTAGCTAACTTCAATAAATGGGTCATGCTCTGATAGCAAAATTGTAACTTAGAACATATATGGAGCATGACCACCAATGACCAAACTACATTATCGTATGAGTAGACAGGATATCAGGACTTACATAGCCATTGAATTGCTGAGCGGCTGCTTTAACTTCCCCAGCGGAAGACATTGTTACAAAACCAAATCCCCTGCTTCTTCCGGTCATTTTATCATAAATTACCTGCCAAAAGCCAATAAATCAGGAATATAAAGATAATGGTAAATTTCTCTTAGCCGATAAGCACAATTCCACCGAAATACCAGTAACTACTAAACTGGAATTTTAACATATTGTTTCGCACAGCAAATTTTAAAAAAAATGAATGAAAAATTGAGACAAAATATACCTCAACCATCTCTACGTTTCCAACGCTTTCGAACAATTCAGCGAGTTGGGCACTGTCAACACTGAAAGGAAGATTACCCACAAAGAGCTTGAGGTCGGGGGAGTAGCTGGGCTCGTCTCCGTCACTCAAGATATCCTCTTCTTGGTAGGAAGAAAGGGAGACATTCGGGACCAAAGGAGATGAAAAAGGTGGACAAGGTCTTTGGAAGTGGAGAAAAGAGACAGAGATAGAGACGGGCTTCGAATTAAGTCTGAGAGAAACAGAAGAGATAGCATGGGGAGAGCACAAAGGTTGTCTGGAGAATGATTGGGATTTAGAATTTAGAGTAGGAAGGGCTAGAGAAGCGGCAGAGGCGTACATGGTTTCGCAGTTTGAATGGATAAGGCTTCCAAAGAGAAGAAGAGGGTTCAAAGAAAGAATAGCCGCTGCTACTTAAGCATCGGGATATTTATGGAAGGAGATGACAAAGAAAGTTGATAGGGTTCAAGTCTGAAGACTATCCTTTATTTTCCCCCTTATAGATATTTTCTTTCCTTTTTTCGTCAATGAAAAGTATACCAAACAGATAACACATTACCTTGTAACAAGGCCCATGGGTGCGGAACCAACATTTGGGCTTGTAAAAACAATAAATTTAGCAGCACCTTGGGCTGACTGTCTGGCCCAGCTCATTTAAACTATATATTTGACAAACTTAAATAATTAATATTATTTATATACTATTTTATATCTCTTTTTTAATCATTAATATATTAAAAATAATTTATTATAATAATGATAGATAATAATAAAATAATCTATATAAGATCAAATATAAGAGTGATGTAAAGAATATAATGTAGAAATATCATTCCTTTAAATGGTCAACCAACTTAACCTAATATCTAAAGCGGATTTATGTGGAGCGAGGTGGGGTAAGCAATCTGACTGGATCTGCTTGCATTCCGAATCCCAAACCCCAACCTGAAAATCCAACCATATAATATATTCACCAATCTCATCCATACCAAATTATGACAATGAAGAGAATGGACAAGATAATGCATAATTTTACAGTGATTCTGAAATACTAACAACCATACATCAGATCACACTGCAAAATATCAAATTATACAAACTGAGCACAATCTGAATGAAATTAAGGGAAACAATATTAAACATTTCAATTCCAAATCATTTACATAACATGTTAAGCACAAGACTGTGCTTAATTTGAATTCAATCACTTAAGTAACAACAGCCAGCAGCATGATTAGATCTGATTCAACAACAGAAACGATTTATTGCCAATGAGAAAAAGTAAGTTAGAATTCCAA
>JASKGM010085668.1:0-12367 GCA_034509205.1 Ceratonia siliqua | reverse complement strand
ACATAAACACTTCTATGTTAGACTAAATGCTCAATTACACGAATTTTCTTTTATTATAAAAAATATATAAATCTATCTTAAAATTAAAAAAATAATTTAACTTAATTTTAAATTTAAATTTAATTAAATCATTTATATATTTAAAACCCTTTGTAAAATAAAAAAATTATGAAGCTCAAATTATTCATTTATTTATTTTCTCTTAATAATATTAATGTAGAAGAAGAAAAAAACACATTAAGTAATTTTTAAAAGCTTTTTAATAATCAATAATAGACAAATTTAAATGCTTAAATATATTGAGTAATTTTTAAATTTTTTATAATTAATAATAAGTAAATTTAAATATTTAAACACATTCAATAATTTTTAAAAATTTTTTATAATCAATAATAGGTAAATTTAAAGGTTCTTGGATAATATTTTAGATATATAAATGATTTAATTAAATTTAAATTAAAAATTAAGTTAAATTGTAATATTTTTTTAACTTTTAAAATAGTTATGTATATATTTTCATAATATAAAAAATAACTGTATAATTAAGATATTTTTAAAGATAATGAAAAATAATTCAATATCTCTAATGTTAGAAGTTATTTAAAATGTAAATATTATATTATTATTTAAAATATCCGATGTAATTTAAGATACTAAAATATTATAATATAACATAATCTTAAAACATATTTTATACTATTCAAAAATTATATACAATTTATATACAATTTTTAATTATTAATTTTTATAAAATATTATTTATATATATTTTTTTTAAATTTGTAAATTGTAATTACCATCGTACACATAAAAATCTTAAACTTCATGGTTAAGATATAAAGTATGTTAAGATCGTGTTTTATGCTCCATATTGCTTAATGGCTCATAATTATGAAGGGTCCACAAATCTTCCAAGCACTTCCATAAAATAATTTCTCCAACTTTTCTCTTGTTCAATGATTCTTTCTAAGGATTTTGTGCCTATAACCTGCAAGCGTGTGGACTAGGTACACACAAGATTTAGTGGGTAGGAAGATGGGAGTTCTATAGAAGGACCAAAGGAACTCTGGCTGCTCAGTAACAGAATCCATTATGGGTGGTGCTAAATCTGATTTTTATTCATTTCTAAAAAACACAGTAAACTCAATTCAATAAATTTTAATATAAAATAAAGTAAGAATTCAGCTTGCCATCAAGTGTATTGAAGAATAGGCTATTTGGGATCAATATGGATGTCCTTTCAATCTTACGCAATTATGGAGTAGCAACAGCCAACAAGAGCATATCACAAACTTATAATGCGCAAAGAAAAGGAAGTTGGAACCAATGGGCATTTACTCTCTTGGTAGTGGACGCAAGGTGATAAGGATTCCCTGTCCGGATAATGTCATGATCCAAGCAAAAGCACCACTGAAAGCAAATTTTCCACACATTTTGCCAGTCTCTCAGCCAATAATATTTGCCTCCGCCTGCCACCCCACCCCAGCCCCTCTTGCTTGAACCAATTAGAATACCCATTTCAGCACTCACAAAACAGTTCTCTATGAGAATATTATAATGGTAATGAAAAATCTCTGTCACAACAAAGAAGGGATTCTTGAAGTTTATCAGAAAAACATTGCAAGGATGCAGGTTTTATTCCCCAAACCTGTTTTGGTTGTCACTGGACGACCTAGAAGGCTTTCCATTGATTCCCAGTGGCATAAGCCAAATAGTAGTCCCTGCATCCAAGTTGCCTAGCATGCAAATGCTCCTCTGGTATCTAGCAATATAATATCTCTAGCATCTACTTCGTAATTCAAAAATAATTTACAAGTAGTTAGTGGAAGAATCAAAAGCCAAAGTATAGAGTTCCAACACAATAAATTCATCGATGCCACGATCCTGCAAGATTTACAAATGGAGGGAATGATCCCACTCCTTTCCCATTAAATGACTAATACCGTCTAGGGAGGGTTAAGTAGAAAGAATATTTTATTAAAATCAGACATTTTAATAGTAAAAAAGAATCAATACGAGAGAAATTAAAACTGAAAGGCTGGTCTGTTCTAATATAGAGATGGAATGTTTACAATATTGCAAGTTGCATGTATACTTCTTTTCCTTGTAGATCAAGTAATCGTTTGTAAAGACTATCCTCTTGAATTGGATTAACTTCCAGAGAATGTTCCAGAATACTGAGTGTAGACTGCAATGCAATTACAATAGTTCTATCCCTCAAATTCCAACATTAGTTAAACATGCTTTTTGTTTTTTATTGATCACATCAAATATCAACCATATCGTCCTTCAGCCAGAATCTTGCAACATATTGAATCACTAAAATGATATTATAAGCATACTAGACGAATGCTACACAAAATATTTAGGAAGTTCAGTTTAGTTCAGAGATATATAATCTTGTGACATAATAGTGCTCTGGTATCTCTGCCAATCAAGTTTTCAAATGTTATCTGAGATTTACAAATGAAATCAGAATATAATTTCCATTCTTTTATTGTTGTTGCAAGACTTCATGTTTGATCTACTTGAACTATGAAGAAACATAAATTTCAGACGAATCCACATCTTGCACACTATCAAACTGGGGTAAATTTTAGAGAGACAGATCGGTCTGTAAAAGAGCAAACAAGAAAGATAATTTATGGATTAAGTCAAATTAAATGCATCCATTTAAAAGAGGAACACAACTTGAAGACTTTTTAATGTCAATTTCTTTGTAATGTCAATTTATGTAGATGAATGGTCAAATTACTCTGGTATGTAAATCCATATTAATTATTCTGTATTAATGTGGAACCACTTATTTGTCTTTCTACTATCAAATTCTCCTATCCTTGCTTGGTTTGAACTTATAAATGTAGCTGAAAAGTGAAAAGCATTGGATGAAACCAAAAACATGAACGAAGAAATAGATTGTATAGCAACAAATTAAGCATGCATGGGACCAATGAAAGAGCAGTGAGACTCAAGCGAGTGATTTCGAAGCAGATCATCATGACGATCACAATCAAGAGATGGTAATATATTATTATTAACAAAGAACAAAAATCGAAGGCAAGGATTGAAGCTCAGAGAAGACATGTCCCTGCATTATGCATTAAAGGAAAATTAGATAGTGCAAGGATTCAATGGCTAACCTAATCAATTCTGGAGTACTCCCACGAAGCATACGACAACCATATGGAGCAGATAAAGTCGCGGGACCCACCTGAACCATAAGATTAAAATAACTATGGAAGTTTTTAAAAAATGAAAATGACATCATGTTTGCCAGTGTCTTCTTTGTAATTTGCATGCGTCCATCCGCGGGTCGGCATTGCTAGCTGTGGCCTGTAAGTAACTGAAGGGCGGGAGGTTTCCTAGGGCAATAACTCTTAATTAGTTAACTCTTGGTTAGTCTAAAATATTGCACGACAACTGCCCGTTGTGTAGCCTTCAGTTAATCATATATGTATTTTAAACACACGTATGAAAAGTACAAATAATTATAAAATATTTAGGCAAAATGCGTGGGGTTCAGCCTTTCAGCTCATAAAAAAAAGCATGTAAATGAATAGTAAAGAAATTTATTGCTTCAAGGTGAAAGCAACAGTGAAGAATGATGAAAAAGTGAAGAATGATGAAAAGGTGAAAAGCATGCAAATTTGCATGCATGCAAGCAATAAAGGAATTATTTTCAGAATTTGTCCCGTAATTTTTCTTCTAATATTAGAGAGTTTTCACGTTAATTTTAGTGTTCATTTTTGCGAATGAATTTTGCACATATTTACTATTTTTACAGTAATAACAGATTATTCTGTAATTATTAAATATTATTTTGTGATCATTATCACTTTTGAATTTTAATTTACACAGAAAATCATTCATTTTTTCTAATAAAATGAAGCCGAAAAAACAAGTTATTATTAGCCTCTGATAATGTTGACAGCCCCAATTTTCATTTTTGTGAAGATATTGATATATTGCAGCAATCAGATAACATAGAAAAGTAATCAGATAACATATTCAATAAACATTTTTTATAAGCATTTAATGACATTGAATAAATACTTATAACTATAAACCAATGAGCTTATCCAAATAAGGTAGAGTTTATTTTATTTGTTCCATATCATGTTTGGATGAGTTCCTGAAATTACCTTCTCAAGTCCAAATAAATTGTTTTTGACTTGTTTTCACAAAAAAGAAAATAACTTATGAAGAAAAGCTAAAGAAACTTACATAATAACTGGTTTAGTATAAACTGTGAAAGTTAAGGGAAATTCCAAGAGGGTGGTGAATTGGTATTTGAAAAATTTTCTGTTACTCAATACTAAATTGGCATTCTTTAGAAATAGGTAAGTATGAGTTAGTGAGGATGAAAGATAAAAGTTTTGAAAAAAATAGTTCTCAGACTGTTTGAGTTGACTAAAAATTCTTTTAGTAACTTAAAAGTACTTTTAGATACCTGAAAATATTTTCAAGAATTAGATACATAAAACTTGTTTCAATCACCTGAAAACAGTTTTAGTAATATACTAGAAGATTTTTAGATTTAAAACTATGTTTTGAAAATTAAAGCTAGTAAAGAGAAAAGAGAAAGAGAATCAACACAAGAGGTTTACACTGGTTCAACTCACATTGTGTGAATCTACATCGAGTCACTTTGACTCTTAAGGAATTTTTTCACTAATCTCAATTGATTACATCCTAATTTTTCCTTATTACTAGCAATATGTGGTTTTCCTTACTCACTACAAATAAGTTGATTTTCCTAAATACTCACCAATAACATTAATAGTGGTTTCACTTCAAACCACAAAATACAATTTCAGAAAAAAAAAAAGGAAAGATGAGATGATACTCTCTTGGAATAGCAAATACATCCAAATAGGCACACTCTGATTTTTTTAAAAAAAATATCTCTCAAAATAATAGAAGAAAAATTAGATGAAAGAAGAACTCATTAATTTGAATATCTCACTCTTAGAAGATTTAAAGATGAAGCACAGTGAGACGGATGAGAGTTTCACTATACCAGTTTTCATTCTTAGTTCTTCGATACTTCTTCAATGCTTCAAATCTTCTATTTATTGATGTCTTCTGCTTCTAGCCATTGGGAAGCTAACACACTTTACCAGATATTAAGGGATTTTCACAACTCAACTTGGTAGGCTTCATGTCTTTTTTTTTTTTGTGTATTCTTTTTGTTGACGGATGAACATTTTTCTAATGCAGATGAAATCTTTCTATTCTCATGTAACTTCTACATCTTCAACCTTGCAGACTATATTTGCAGCAGCCAAAAACTTCTCTGACCATTCCTTGTCTGATGAAACATTTTGCTATGAGGGATTTCACTTTAATTTGAACTCCTTTTGTTTCTTCCAAGTAATGGTGAGGTGGCATCATGTAAGTGGCTTTAAGAAAGTGAAAGAGGCTTCTCCAACACATTTTGACCACCTTTATAAAATGTTGTCATTTTTTTCATAAATACCTTTCACATCTCTTTAAAGTTGTCATAGCCATAAATGTTTGACTCTTTTTTTACTCCATTACATCTTTCTTCATTTAATGACTTGAAACTCTCTTCACGTGACTCTTCTTTCATTTGTCTTTATTTTTGCTTTATCTTATCTAGCTTTCTTCTTTCTTTTGCTTCAAATGATTTCATTTTGGTCCATGTGATATGAACAAAAGTATAGTTACTTCTTTGACTTTTCAATGTTGATTCCATCTCATCTCATATTTCAATCCAGTGTAGCATCCATTTTATGGTTTTTCTTCTTTGACATTCAGCATAGCTTTCATGTATGTTGTCTATATTTCCTTGTCAACAAAATTTCACAAGAATTAAATAAGTGTAATATACTCCATGATTTTGCTTTAAATAAATTACACTTTAATATAAACTTTCATTTTATATTTTTGTTATTTTTGAGACATCCTTCAAAACAATTTTGTAATATGAGGGGTGTAAAACCTTAGAGCTAACAACCTCCCCTTTTTTTATCATGTTAAACAAAATACAAAAATCAATTTTCACAATGCAGAATAATTATCACAATACAGAATATATCACAAAATAATTTATTAAAGTGTAAGTTTAACTCTCTTGCTTGTGATATTGGCTCCCCTTGAATTATTGTATTTATGCCACTAAAGCTCCTCCTGACTATTGAGCTTGGTCTAAGTAATATGCATTTTGACAAGAAACCTTTCTCCCCCTTTTGACAACAATAAAATAGGGGGCTTGATGCATATCAGTTTACCCAAACAAGTATTCATTCATTAAAGTACCAATCATATATGAAGGTCCACTATACCAAAGTTGGACTAAAGAGATAGGAAAAATTCATTCACCACTTAAATCCAGAAAGTATTCCAATCATCATTCAAAGAACATTCAAAGAACACAGTATATTCAAGTAGTCTCATCAATTAAAGTTCATTCCCATCAAAGATATATCAAAAACATTCATTAAGGTAGAACAAAATGATCTAGTAAATAATATCCAAAAATATACTAAAAATAATATCCAAACATGAACAAAGTATACTGAAAATGAAATGAAATAAAAACTAAACTAATGGCAATCCCTACTTGATGTTGACCCAGAAAAAGTAAGGAGATGAAGAAAATGGGCAAGTGTGTTCTCTGTTGTTGCTGAAAAATGGTGACTGAAGTGATGTGACTGAGAAAAATGGGAAATGATGAGACGTGAGAGAGTGGGTTTTTGAAAAATGAACATGAATAGTCATGATAAAGAAGGGAAGGATCATAATATGTAAAGACACCCTTTTGAATGCATCGTTTCATTTTTCAAAGAATTTTAAATTCTTTCCCAGCTTTAGGTACCTAAAACATGAATTAGTCGATTATAACTTCTTTCAGTCACCTAAAACTTCAAACATTCAAATTTTCATAGAAAGCATGCATCAATTTCATATATTCACATTCAATCATCATAGATATGAATAAGACATGTTAATATAGTCATGTGAGTTCATGAAACAACAATCAGTCACCTAAAACAACATGTAGAGACCTAAAACCTAACTTAGTTACCTAAAAATTGAACACAACATTTCAGAACACTACCAAACTTTCTAAACAAGAATATCTCCCTATGTTTATCAATTTTGCTCCCCTAGAGTAATTGTAGTTCTTTGACTTGTGCTCCCACTGAATACTTGCATTTTTATAGCAATATGCCATTTGCATACATACTTCTCTACATACTTCTTAAAAGCAAATGAAGCAAATATAAAGCACATATTTCACCCCTTAAACATCATGAAAAGAGGGGAATGTATTCTCTACAAAAGATCCAGCCATACGAGTTTCATTCCAAATTTATCTAGTAATCCCATTAGCAAAGTTATAATCAAGATTCAGTCATCAAGGCAATATTGAAATATCTGGACATTTAAAACATAAGCCATCCATGACAGATTAGATAATATCATATCACACTACCAATCATAATAGTTAAGCAATATCTATTAGAAACCACAACCATAATCATTTAATCAACTGCATCCAAAATTAATCATCTAATAGTTCAAAACAAACCATCAAAAATGATTTATATCCAATCATCCAGACATAAAAAATAATATTGAATAAATATTCAGCATCAATCATGTAAAGGGATTCATAACCAAAATATAATAATTCAAGATGAACATCACTTTCAATATCCATTTATTAGCATAATATGATCAAAATATATTTACTCATTAAGCATTTACCCTTTTTTCCTAAGATTTTTAAATAAAATTCAATATCCAAATATGAGCACAGATAATAAGCTTAAAGATATAAGATGAGAGTTTCTTTTCTTTTCTTCTAAACATTCAAAACAGCCATGTTTTGCCTATTTAGTTCTCCTCCTTTTTGGCATCATCAAAAGTCCAACATTTAAAAGATATATCATTACGAAGGCATATAAAACTTAAGAGTTTAAACATAGGAAAAACATTAATAAACAGTAACATTTTCTGCATGTAAGAACAAGAAATTGAAGCATAGTTTGCACCCCAATTTGTTAATAAGATCCTATTTCAAAGCTTGACAAGAATTAAATAGAGACGGGTAAAGAAATTCTCCCTCTATGTGATGTAGTCCAAGCCATCTTTTCAACTTGTCAATGTATTGATTTTACATTCTAGAAATCCTCTTATGTAGCACTTCACATGAAATCTGTTTCTCAAGACATTCAAACTTGAAGATACAAGATATATACTCATCTCCATAATTTTCCACAAAATATAAGTTAGTGCATTAACTCATTTAGAGCATTGAACCTTTTAAAACAAACAAGATGTGGAAAATGGATTCATGTATCTCATAGTGATCACAACCATACATCATAAAAATAGGCTTAGCATGAAATTACTGAGCTTTAATCACATGACATAGAGACTAATATTCAAATTTAAATCAATGATGATCTTATTGAGTTTTCCTTTAACACCAAGAAGTTCTCTTTTATCTTTCTTTACTTATGGATACCACTGAAATTCAAAAGCATTTAAGGATAAGGTACCATAGGGAGATTATAGCCATATATTTCAAAGATAGGCTTAATGAGCTCAAGTAATACATATATTGAAGCCATAATTTATAGCATGAAATGTTTAAAATCACTTTACTTTCAACAAGTTTGATCCAAAAATACAGCTCAAAAGCAATATACATTTTCATGGGAATTAGTGAAGAATTTCATATCCAAATTTTACAAAGCTCCCCTTATATTTGTGCCAACATGAACCTAAGAATATCTAGCAATATAAAACACAGCATGATGATCCAAATATTTTCCCTAAATGTATATCTTAGCTCCCTTTCAAATTTTGTTTTCCTAGGAGTTTCCATATATGATCAATCATTTATCCCTCATTAAAATAATTTTTTAAGTTTTGTTGTCTCTCTTTATTATCATAGCAAAAATTCAACATACAAGAGAGATATGAGAGAAGGCATGTTGAGATCAAACCAATTCACAAAAATACGGTCATAACCATAAAGCATACTTCATAACAAAAGATATAACATTAAGACGTCAAAAGACATATTATAAGCATGCCATATATATGTCTTAGTACAGTCATAAAGAATCCAAAATACATGAGAAAGTACTGTAGAGACAACTAAGGGACCCGTCTAGCTATAACAATGATGAAGAGAACATATCTCAAGACAATAACATCTATGTTATGAGCTTTTCCATAAACAAGCAAAACAAAGTTAAAATATCTCAATATGAGTGCAAAAGAGATGCTCAACCTCTACATAACAATTCAATTCAAATTTTCATATCTAGAATAATGATCTCCCTTATAATCCAGTATTTGGAAATTTTCAACATCATTGTATTTGCAAGAATTTCCTTTTATCACAAAATAAATTCTTAATGTTTCAATCCAAACATTATGAACGAAAAATTTCCAAATTTCATGGATTGGTCAGTTTTAGTCTAATAATGAGATTTTACAAGGTGAGAGAAATTTAGGACATGTATCTCATTTTTCTCAATTCCAAGATTTAGTCAACTAAACACTTTTTAGTGACCAGATAGAACTTATAAGTATCTAAAACATTTATTTATCAATAAGCTAATAAATAACATTCAACTGCTTCAAATAGACAATGTGTAACTTTAATAAAGACTCATACAAGAAAAACATTAATATAATTTTCAAGGTTTTTCATTCATCAAGACTCAGGAACCTCAAACATCTTTTAGGAACTTAAAACTATTTGTAGGCACCTAAAACTCTAAAATGTTTAAAACATGTCAGAATTCATTGAGATTTTCCAATCTGATAGTTTTTCATGCCATGCGTTTATTTATGTAGTTTTTCTTGAGGAATCAGCATGTTCATTCAAGTAAGAAAACATGTTGCCCCCAAATTCTCACTATTATCACATCATAGAGTTCAGAATTCATACCATGCTTAATTATAACCACTTGACATATCAGTCTTCTTTTTAAGGATCCAAATCCTATTTTCAAGAAGAGACTTTACAAAGATTATCACAAGTGAATATTTGACATCTTAAAAACTCCATGCTCTTTGAAACCTTGAAGTTACAATTCTAGCTTTGTTTCTTTGCTATCATACTTATCAATCTTATAGGTGAGCATGTCATACAATAAGTTCAACAACTATAATGTAAAGCAACTCCAGGTCATACCAGTCAAATGACAAAGATACTATCACAATCAAAGTCCTGATCAACATTGAAATTTCACATTCTTGAATACTCAATTTTCTTTACATCCTTAAGATATTCAATAAAGCATTAAACAACACTATCAACTGCACTTAAGCACATAATTCAAGATATTTCCCTTTGTAACACATATGATATCATAAGCATTCACATTTTAGAGATATCAAACTTGTATTCATATCCAATTTTACACATTTTCTTTTTATAAGGAATAGCCAATGATAAATGCATAAGAAATTGATACAAAGCATTGTGCACATCTTACAATCATGATATGTGTAAATATTTAACTTCATAATCAAAGCATACAAGGAAGGTAAGGTATGGACATCAACGAATATGTGCACTTTTTCTTTAACTATAAGTATTTCTCCATGAATGAGAGCTTGTGGGAACCTCATTTTTGTGCTTCGAGTATCTATTAACCAAGAGCTAAACATCATTCTTGATATTTCGAATTTCAAATATATTTGCAAAAAATCTTTTCTCTTGGTATCCAAAATTGTCTTGGGTCCATCGGTGTTAGCTTTGTTGCCCTTTATAAAGCATGTGTTCCTTTGAAACTTAAGCAACCTTTGAGCCAGCAAATATACTTTATCTTAATGCACACGAGTATGATAAGTGACTATTTTTGCTACAGATGCAACATTTGACAAATGAGTTGGTTGAGTAAGTATTTTTGACAAATAAAATTCTTATAAAATTTCTAATTTTCATGTTGTTCTAAACTATGACCATAAATGCATATTTGTCATCTTAGCAAATCATTCAATTTTTCATTCCTTGAACATACCAAACTATTCAAGAACTAAAATTTTATTCAAAGAATCAATTTCAACTTGTAAATCATTTTTCAATATTTCAACCCTCTTTTGCAAAATTTCATTTTCATATATATTCATGAGAGCTTTCAAATTTTGGTTTTGACAAAAAAATTTCAATCAGCCAATAGTTAAAAAAATCATATTGGAACACTTTTTATATGCATGAGTTATAAATTGTTATGAAAACCAATAAGGCAGGAATATGTTAAAACATGCTTAAGTGTAACAATTAATTTGAGAAATCAATGAGTGCTCCAAAATGCATAAAGGGGTTATGAACCTTTTTTCATACTAAAATCATGTTCAATGAAATTCTGAATAGCATTTCTCATTTTATTGATAACCACAAGCTTGTTGCCTGAAGTCACTTGGCTCCGTTGATATTGTACCTTGTTTTCTTGAAAACTATGAACTTTCGCATCCTCAACAATGAGGTTAGAAAAATATGAAACCTTAAGAGTGTCCTATATATATATTTAGCACTAGAGCAATTTTTAGTTCAAGCATAATCATTTCATTCAACGCATTAAATATCATATGTATTGCTCTAATATTTAAAGAAAATAAATTCTTGTTATTATCATTCCATTCTTTCCTTGATTAGGAATTGTAGCCATCATTTATGATACACCACATGTAATAATAGTTTACTGATTGGATGAAGACTTTCATTTTACCACTCCAATGAGTATAGTTTGCTCCATCAAAGAATGGTGGTGTAGATATGTAATGACCTTTAGGAAAATGCCCCCCATTAAATTTGTTGTCAATACCTGCATGGATCTTTACTCAAGGCAGTTAAGCAGAAAAATTAAAGACCTGCACTGATACCAAATGAAAGTTAGGAAAATACCAAGAGGGGGTAAATTGATATTTTAAAATTTTCTTTGTTACTCAATACTAAATTGACATTCTCTAGAAATAGGTGAGTATGAGTTAGTGAAGATGAAAGATAGAAGTTTTGAAAGAATAATTCTCAGACTTCTTAGGGCCTGTTCGGATGTTCCTTAAAAAGAATGACTTTTATAGAATGAGAAGTTGATTCTTAAAAAAGAATGTATTTTAGTAAAATGAGACGTTGTTTTGCGTTTGGATGTAGTAAATGTGAATAACTTTTGAATCAAAAAATGTGTTCGGTTGTAAAACTGTAAAAGGACTTTTGGTTTATAAAATTACTAAAAAGGATATGCACAAGGAATTTAAAATTAATTTTTAATAAATAAAAATTATATATTTAATTTAAAATTAATAAAATGAATATATACATAATTAAAAATAATAATTTTTAAAATAAAATAATAATTATGTAAAAATAATC
>JASKGM010085657.1:2088-14050 GCA_034509205.1 Ceratonia siliqua | reverse complement strand
ATTCTTTAAAAATTACAAAAAAATAAACTTTTAATACTTTTAATTTTCACTATTCTATTATGTTATTGATTTATTGTAATAAATTCGTCATTATTCTTGATATTGCATTATTTTGTTATTGTGATTTAGTGATTGAATGCTATAAAGAATAAAATTTTATAATTTTTTTAATTTTTTAAATATTACAAGTTTGTAATATATTATGCAATTAATTGATTTAATTTCATATATTTACAGTATTTTCTAAGCTACTAGAGTAACATTTTATTTTTTTATTTTTTTTATTTTAAGAAACAATTTAGAAGAATAAAAAATCAAAAGATTTTTTTTACCTTTTCTTTGTTTTTTGATTTATTTTTGAATATTTGTGTTATGAAATTTTTTTTTTCAAATTTTTTATAAATTCTTTTACATTATTTTTTTAAAAAATAAATAAAAAACAAACATGAAAAAATAAAATGCTACTGCAAAAGTATGGAGTAGCTGAGAAAGCACATTTATTTAATATGTTATTATATTTTTTATTTTTAATGTACTAAAAATAAAGAAATATCTTAAAATAAAATCAATATTAGAGTCTAAAAAACTTATTGAAGTAGAAAATTCACCAACATCATTAGATCCATTCATAAAAAAATAATTCTTAAAAGATGAAAAAATAGAAAGACATATTTTTGATATCATTGAAAATGAAATTTTTTGCTAGAAATGGAATGTATAATAGTATAAAAGATGAACTGTTGAATGATTATTTGGTCAAGACATAAAGAGATATTTTTTATAGTGTTAAAAATAAAAAAATTATATAACATGTTCAAAATATGAAAGTACACATTGAATAATAATTTGTATTTTTTTGTCAATGAAAATAATGAGATTATGTATTTTATATAAATAATATTGAGTGTAACTATGACTTTGATAAAAATGAGAACTATTTTTATAATTTTTTTTTTACTTAATAAATTACTCCCATTGTTCAAAATGTCTGAGCCCGCCACTGATTGAGGGACCTAGCTCAAAGTTTGAAGAATATGTACCCTAGTTGATGACCAAGAAAAGATATTAACAAAAAATCGAGCAAGCTCAATGCCATAATTAAATATAAAAAAAATGTACTGTTTTGATTCGAAGATATATAAGAAAATGCATGCATCATGTTTCTTCCAATGCAAGGATCACGCTTTGGTAAAATGAACATATCAGTTTCTTCTATCTTTGTCTTCTTTTGTGTCTGGAATTTGATTATTCACTTTATCTACAGTGAAACAAAACAAATATACGAAGTAATCCCTATTCCCTGCTATGACAATGGCAATAATGTCATATTTAACCTGATTTCATTAATGTGAATTAAGACCTCGAATCAGACAAGACAATGGGACAGGGATTCTCTGTCTTAAAAAATCAATGAGTTCCTTATTGTACATGATTTTACTGATTAGCACTAACCTTTTGGGTTTACATGGTGGCAAGAAAAATGTCATGATTAGGGTTTACATGACTTCCATGGTGGCAATAATGTCATATACATGCCAAATGGAAGTCAAACTCAAAGTGAAATTTTCAAACCATAATAAACAAATAATTGATGAAGTGGTCTTGATCGAGTTCCATCTTGTGCATATAACAAGAGGAAGATTCCCTTAGTCTAGCAACAGCAAGAACAATGAAGCTCCTGTTAAAGATATTGTTGTTGACCATGGATGCGTAATTCGTAAGAGCTTTCGGCAGTTCCATTAGCTACTGAATAATTGTCTCAAGCATCCTTTCAAAGCAGTGGGTTGTGTGCCTATGGAATTTCAAAAAAACATAAAGAAATAAATGTCCAGAACCCTGCTTTAATTACTATGAGAATCTCAATAACCGCAACATAAGCCATCATTACATTTGAAAAGCTAGTAATTGATTTCTCAGCATAAAAGATAAGCTCTCTCTCATAATTATAAAGTTTAGTTAATTAAAATCATGCTAATCATGCATGGGTAGTTACAAAGAAGACTACAATCACAAGCTTCATAAATGTTATCTTTCATTTTATATATATATATATATATATCCTACAAATTCCCCTTTACAAGACAAATTAAACTAAAACCAAGGGAGACAAAAGTTTTGGCTTTACAAATGCAGTGTTGTTCTAAATTAGGCCAGTGGTCAAAAAATTACAAACTAAGTCTTGTTTCAACCACATATTGAACCATAAAATCTTAATACTTAATCCTTAGTGCTAAACGTTGAAAAGGGTTAAAAATGAAAAGATGTCCTGAAGGTTTCCTAGGTAGACGATAAGCTTAATGAAAGATTTGGTCATTATTATAAATTTGTTCACACTCTAATCTTCCAAAAGAGAAAGGGTCCAAGAGGTACAGTTTGGTTAGGATTTGTGTCGCAAATTCATAGGTCGAAGAATAAGGGATGTTATCTAAGATTTTACTTCTTAAAATTGCAGTCTAATATTGCTAGCGTTTCTGTACATCTGATTACTATAAAAAATTGAACTTGTATAATTTAATTTGCTTTGTACAACAAAGATCTTAATATTCCTTTGTTGACTTCGTCGTCTTCATTAAAACCATTCTCCACCACTTTGCTGTCTTTGTCTACTGTGAAAAAGTCATTTCCATAATTTGGTTGGTAGCGGCAGAAAGAGTGTGTGAATGACTGAATTCAGATTATACCAATTCGTAGTTACTACTTACTAGTTATTGTTGCCCCAACAAATAAATGGTAGTTATTGGCACAATATTATTTCATTTTGTGGATCTTCTTTTTTACAAAAAAAAAAATACCTTGAATATTTTATTACTTAATATTATAATAAAAATTTCATCCTCTATATTAGAAATGTACCTTTTCAAATTACTAGATCATATTAGTTTGGAGAAGCATTAAAAATAATTAGTGTCTTTACTTGTTGTGCATGTCAATGTATCCTTTTTTATGGAATTTTTATTTATGGGGAAGTTATTGTACCAAAGCCTCTAAAAACATATTTACCTCACTATCTTAATCTTAAAAATTTGAAATTTGAAATTTTTTAAAGATTAATTATTATCATTTTAAGCTACAAAAAGGTACAAAAAGGCTGTGACGAATTTGGTGGTCCATTGGGTTGGTACCCATGCTATGGGGCCAGGCATCTGGGGGCTAAATTGAGGTCCTTGTTCCTTCAAAATCTAGATGTATTAAGGTTTCCGAGTGATTAATTAACTAATTTCTATTTTTTCACCATAAAAATTATTATTATTTATTGGGTTTCTCAAGGATGTTTGGAATCTCAGTGATATCCTTTATAATACTAGCTGGTGAACTTGCCACAGAGATGCATGTTGATGCATTCCTTTTTATATTTTATTTGTATTGGAAACAGATAGTTTCAGAGGATGAAGTTGAGTGACTGTCCAAGATAAAGGAAGATAAAATAAGGTAAACGTACAATTCACCCTAATCTTTATATTTAACTAGCATTGAACTTTTTTTTTAATTAATGAAATATCTTGCAACATTACTGTTTTAAGAGGTAAGAAGAGATGAAAGATAGAGAACAATATATCATTAAAATTTTAAGTCCCAAATGAGAGGCTAGCACCCAAAGGAAAATTATAAAACTCTAGAATAAGAAAGCTAACACCTTATTTCTAAAGAGCAGGAAGCTTCGTGGGGCAACGATGGTAGAGAGTGTTAAAAATAAATGAAGGATACACTTCCTTTTTGTGAAGGATGTGGATATATATGTGGAGTGTGCTCTCATGTTTCATACAGCGCACGTGTTTTCCATTTTGCTGGGATCGTAATCTACTTTGCGTTTCAGATTTGAATGCTAACATAAATAAGGAAAGTTATCCCTAATCCATATAAGGACAGTATAAAAATAATTATGATTAGCTCTTAAAACTATATATATCATTAATATTTTAACATATCAATTTAATTTTTAAATCTAAAATTGATTATTTCAAAAAGTTAAAATTTTAAGTATTCATTATTTCACTATTTTTAAAAAGATAAAAAATGAGAATTATAATAATTAATTTAATCTGTTAGTTTATTTTTTAAAAACATATATTGATATAGATAAATAACTTCCATTTTTTTAAAATGAAAATAGTGATGCAGAGGACAAGTGTTGGGCCATGAATCGTGAAACTGTAAATGGACAGGTGCGTAGGATCAAGGGCGGCGAATAAGAATTGAAGAAAGATCAGATCAGATCGTACCTGTGGTGTGTACTGGTGTTAGGAGACAGGGAAGGATGCAACAGGATGGTGACACGTGTTAAGGGAGAGAAGGTACTTTAGCTTTATGGTTTGAGAGTGGGCCCAACCTCATCGGTGTTTCCTTTTTCGTGGCACAGGAGCATGTAAATAAGGCAAAAACGTATTTAGTGATTGGCGCCGTCTACTGATGTGATTGCATTAATCTGTTTGATCATCAAGCTTTAACCATCGCCGTTTTGTTTACGTGTCAATTGCTATAAAACCCTACTTTACTTCTTAACGGATAAGTTTAATTACAACCATCCTTGTCAAAAGTATGCAAAAGGATGCCAACTTACTTTACTCACAATTTATTCGACTTTTATTTGGATTAGATAAATTCATCTAACCATTTTTTTCAAATAATTTTATAATAATAAAAAAGTTCATAGAATATTATTTTAAGACAGATATTTTCACAGGCTAAATATTTTTTTATTTCCTTATAACTACATTTAAATCTAAATTTTAAATTATATGAGATAATTAAACTTAATTTTAAACTTGTAGAGTGATTCTTGTTTTATCCCCCTCTCTCTCTATATAGATATAAATTTTTTTGGACATACTAATGTATTAACTATTAAACAACATGATATTTCAAAATGCTTAACTTTAAAGAGTTTGAAACTAAAATGGGCCACCTTGTGGGCCGGCCAAAGCCTAGCCCATTTAGCTTGTAATGTAATACCTTAGCTTGATTGAGCTTAATTGGGTCCAGCCACTCCAACATGCATTAGCCCGTGATGACAGTGTAAAATTGAATGCGGGCCCAAAACATACTTTGAAGAGGGACCCAAAATTTGGCCCATTCAGCTTGTATCATCCAAGTCTGTTTTTGTCTCTCTCCTTTTCGGCTTGGGCCCCTTGTCGTCACCAAAATAATAATGTGAATTTTGCTATGGTATAGGGATAAAGTTTTTGGATGTCAAATTGTAGATGGGAAATATCCAAATCCCAATCATTAATAAATTCAAAAATCTAGAATGGTCTTAGAGTTGACAATCATGTAATTAATACTTATAAATATTCCTAATCAAGTAAACTACCAAATCTCAATTTGACTTAGAATGGCAGAGATGGGTGATCAAAATGAAACTGCTCTATGCTGTTGCTTTGTGGAAGGCAATCTGAGCTTGGATTTTGGTTAACTCACTTTCGGTATTGTGGATTTGTTGATACAAATGAGAAATAACCCCAACACAACCATACACAGGATCTTGAATTCGACATAGTGCTTCCAAATATAAGCTATCTGCTGCCTCTCCTCGGACATGACTTGGGATTTGCTGAAAATTTGAGGATTTTCATGAAACTTATAAATCAATATAGATGATCAGCTCAAAAACAGCTTTCTAAACAGTATGTACACTCAAAATTTATATGTTAGTTACTTACCTGAAGCATTTTTCCAACATTGCTTCCACCATATATTTTGTGAACGCAAGCAAATCTTTGAGGATCATTGGCAGGAAAGTAGGGAGAGAAAATGCAATCAGAAGGGCATCTTCTTCTCTGATTCTTGCAAGCTGCACACCGACCAGAAATCATTGTAACAAATCTTCCGAAAAAAGAAAACAAATCCTGAAAAAATCTCTGCCACCCTCAAAAATTTTCACAATCTTTCAGAGATTCTGATGTCTTACTTGTCAGAGAAGAGTATTTGTACTGAGGCCTTACCACTTACTGGGCAGGTATGTTCATCTTAGAAAGAATTTCCAACGGCTAATTTTTCAAAATTGCAATGCCTGAGAAGGAAGGTTTTGCTAAGAATGGCAAGAATAGACCATAAATTGAGGGTTTAAGATCAGTAGAGCATGATTTTCCAATCTTCACATTCTCATTGGATTTGCCCGTTATAAAAATGAAAACAACCAAGGTCATAAAATAATAATAATAATAATAAGAATGAAAGAATAATTAAAGGCAATATGCAAGTTTATTATAACCCTAAAATTCAATAGATTTAAGTATTGTTCAAAGTTTATTTAAAAGTCAGGAAGGAAATCTGATTGCTTTGATATATCATAGATTGATCTTTGAATTCGACAGCTAGCTGGATTGTATGAACATATAATTGTAGATGACCTTAAGTAAGAATCCAGAAATCCATCTTTTCCTTGCAGTGCTACAGACTACAGACATCATAAAAGTAGAATTTGGTGGGTAGAACAAACTTAAATCATTTTCAATTCCTACGTCAAAATGTTTAAGCAGCATGTCAAGAAGACATCATACGGCATGAGATTGAAAAGTAAGAATAAAATGTCAATATTTACTAAGAATAAGGTTAATGATAATTTAAAAAGTTAACTGTATATAATAAATTTATTGACTAATCGTATATTTGAGGAATATTTCATCTACAAGACTACATGTCTGGTACTTTTCTAATGTTGTAATTTCTTCAGTTATTTTCTTAAAGCCTTTTTATTCCAAAATATCAAGGCCAAGAGAAGGCCGCGCGAAACATGAGGACTTGTTCCAGCCAACGGAGTACGTTTTGTTCGGCCATCTCAACGAGCTCTTGGAGAAATTTGAAAGTAAAAACGGGTCCAAGGCATCCCCATCGCCCAGATATCAAATCAAATTTGTAATAAATGTTGTTTTATATGTATATATTTTTAATAAAATCTCTTCCCTTTTAGTGTGTGTGTGTGTATATATATATATATATATATATAATTTTCTTCAGTTCAGAAGAAAAATCTCCGCACATTTGGCAAACTCATCAAACATAAGCTGGACAAGTTTTTAGGCAAAGACGAAAAAGTTGATTTCCTTGTTCTATGCTTTGCCTTTTATATGTTCAGACAACTACAAGGCCCACAAGAGGAAACCTATGAGAGCATTCCTTAATAAACTCGAGAACATTAACGATTATATGGATTCTTCCCTTCAAATCCCCTTGTATATTATCATACCCAACACCTTTTTGCAATAATTCACAGCTTAACTTTGCTTCAGTGACCATGCAAGGTACTGCAAAAACCGCCATTGTTCGCTTGTGGGATTTGATCATATATATGGGAATGGGATGACTTATCATAATTTGATGACATGCCATTATTCATTTCATAAGGGGCATAGACTTTTATGTGTGAAGGGGTAGTCTGCATGCATGAAACTGACTTTTCCTTTGAGGGGTGGGGGAAGCAACCAAAAGAACAGATATTAAATGTTAGTTAGTCTTAGGCTTAGTGAACCTATTAGGGCAAACTTCGGCGAATTTGATTTGTTATCTACATCAAATATAAAATAAGATATTTTATAGAGGAGAATTAAATAGCATGAACAGAGATATTCAAAGTCTCTCCCTCTTTTTTTTTCTTAAAAGGCAAGCATTTATAGAAATCATTTAGTATAGAAGAAATGAGAATAAATCAAGATTGTAAAATTTGTAATATCTTGGTTAGCAAAGCCACCTCAAGCTTATCTGTAGAAATGTCAGATGATGTTATCCCACGAATAACTGAATTACTAAACTTAGTTTCTCGTTTGCACCCCATTTCAGATCCTTCCGTGCCCTCTGAAGCTGCAAGACATATACAGAGAGAATGAAAGAATTAAACGATTGTTTGTTAATTTGCATTAAAAATATAACTATAGAAGCCAACATTCTAGATCATATAGTAGAACCATACTGTTTTTCACATGGTTCAAACAATAAAAATATCAAACTACTATCAAACTTAATAGTTGCCTTTAGAAAACTATGTATTCTGTCCTATGTTGCACGACTGAGTATGTATATAGACTGTTATTTCAATTGGCCGATCTCCCAAAATCATTTATGCACCAGCTTCTTCAGATGCCTTTCAAGCAGCACGGAACTACATGTCAGATATTACTTTGTGGTCTAAATGATAGCTGCTATAGATTAATTATATATTTTGAAGCTACCCCATCACCAAAAGGGTACTTAATATCTGAGGAGATTATTAAAGAAAAAGCAGCCACCAGCCAGGACCAAACTCAATGCTAAGGCAGTTTGATCACCTGACATTTGTATGACAGTAAATAAGTTTATTTTATAGAAAAGTCAAACAAGAGAAATTCTTGGATGAGATGGACTCCACACTCATAAGTAGATTATGTTAGAATTAGAATTTTTTATTAACTTTGCAAGTGTAGTCCATAAATGATATGATGAACTCAGCTCACACAAGATTTTTTCGTCAAGTGTTTGCCAAGCTCGCCATAGGCAGAACCGTACATGATCCCAGCTCCGGAAATGAGTTTTCTGCAACAATTGAGGTTAAGAGGTGGATCGAAGAAAACCAATTTTGACGTTTATTTAGCTTCTTATGTTCTCGGCTGGAAAAAAAATCAATAGAGTTGTGGACAAAGAGTGACGAGAGGAAACAGGGAACAAGAAAAATATGAGCAGTTCGTTGGCTTAGTTATTATTTCCTCAAACCTACTTACATATTTGTATCATTCACAGAAAACAGTGCAAGGTTATCATAAGGGTACAGCTAGAGTTATTCACTATAACTTCTCTATATTGCCTTATACCTCAGGTGCTCGTCTTGCAAAAAAATGAAATGAAAAATCTAACTACTTGGTTATATAGTAAATACATCAAGAGGAAGAATTAGTATTCCACAGGCAACAGTTTAATTAAAATGCCTATCAATTTCTAAATGGTCTATGATGTTGGTCTAGATAATGAGCAACGTCTACAGGAGGACTTTAATTTATTCACGTTGATGTTAGAGTGAACAACCTCCCTCTTCAAACCATTATTTATTCAGATGTTGAAGTCACTTGGTATACAACGGAAGGTGTCAGCAGTAGGCTTTTACTTATCTAGGACAGAATCACCTGGTATGCAAATATTTGTTTTTATACTAAAATATATAGTGATTCTTATATATATATAAAATCTTTTGAGATAGCAAAAAAAAAATAATAACAATTCTCATGAGAGAATAATATAATATTTTTAAAAGTAGTTAGATGAAATTATTTAAAAATTATATGTCCTTTTAAGGTATAATTAAAAGTATTTGATCTTAACAGTAACTCAGCCTTTTATTGTTAATTCTTATATTACAAAAAATTAAATATATTTCATATTGTTAAAACGCAATTAATTAATATTGTTGAAATGAAAGGTTACGTCAACTTTTCTCGAGTCATGGCATCTGATGGCCATAAAAATAAATGAGACTATAATCCAATTTAGATTTAGACGGATACTATACATACTTGTGATTCTCGCATTTGCTCACTTACTGCGGTACCTTTCAGTTTATTTTTGCTTGATTGCTCCTTTTGTAGTACAAGTGTACTTTGGGGTTAGAAGTAGGATCGTATCCTATACAGTTGGAATTAATAATATGGAATTCAATTAAATCTTGATAGTCTAATTCAAATGGCCAAGAATTACTTAAACATTTTTTATTAATTTTTTTAAATGTCATACATATTAAATTTTTTTTAAAAATAATTTAACCAAATCTTAGCCATCCAATTAATATTAGACGACTAAGATCTCTCGATGAAAAATCGACCCTACCTGAAATTCCTAATCTTAAAAGTAAGCCTTAATTTTGCAGTTTTGGAATGTTTCTTCCTCCTACTGCCTCCAAGTAGGGGCAAAAAAAGCACCTAAGATGATAATAGAAAATTGAAATACAATATTAATATTCATGATCAAATTAATTTCAAATAATTAGCAAAAGCGGACAAGAAAATTGTTTTCATATCTCCAAGGACTAATAGTCTAATAGATGAGCTTACACTTATCTACACGGTCAACCAATTATTCCCTTTTCAATGAATCTTATAAATGTGAGCTAGAAGAAGGACACCGGAAGTATCTTTCAGACATTCCATCAGAAGTATCACACTTAATGCCATATATACAAAATCATTTTATCTTAATATGCTAGAAAATATAATGTATTTGATATATTATTATTAAATGTTTAATGTTATTTAAGATATTAGTGGTATCTTATATACATACTTAAAAATATAAATATTTTAATCATATTATTTTTAATTTTATTAATTTATAAAATATTAATAACTTTTTTGTTATTAATTTTAATTAAGTATTTATTAAGTTATATTTAAATATATCGATATATTTAAATATAATTTTTAATGTTTTTAAATTTTTATTTAAAAAATTAAAAAAAGTTAAAAATATAAAACATAATGCTTAAAAAATTTTTAAAAAGTGAAAAATTAAAGAAAATATAAAAAATTCAAAATAATACATGCAAAATACCAACGTACCAAAGAGTTGGGAAATTGCCATAAATAATCCAAAAAAAAAAAGATAAAAGGGAGAAAATGAAACAAATAACAATAAGCAAAAGCTTTACTGAATCAAAATCCTAAAATTAAATATAAGAAGTATTAAAGGAAAGGTTGTCATTATTGAGAGAGATCATAATGCAAAACAGAAAGGTAAGAGGCAAATGCTAGAATTAATTTTTGTGGTGGCAAAATGGCCACACTTCACATCAAGAAACTATGTCAACCTTAAGTGGTAACTGGTAAGCCCATTAATTAATAATTTCCGCGGCTGTCCCACGCTTTATCCCATTGTTTCGGTTCCCAGCTTCCGCTCTCTCGCTCGAGCACTCTCTCTCGTATCTCTCTTAGTATCATCAGATTTTATATAACAAAATATATTTGTTCTATTCTGCGCCTACTATATGGATAGCAACCCTCCCCATGGAAACGCGCCACAACACAATCCACCCACACCAACAGCCTCATCTCTACCACCCCACCCTCGATACCGGGGAATCAGGTGCCGGAGTGGGAAATGGGTGTCGGAGATACGTGAGCCACGTAAAACCAATCGCATTTGGCTGGGTACCTACCCCACTCCCGAGATGGCAGCTGCTGCTTATGATGTGGCTGCTCTGGCATTGAAAGGGCCAAATGTACCCCTCAACTTCCCCAACTCTATTCTCTCGTACCCGATTCCGGTGTCATTGTCCCCAACTGATATCCGGGCTGCTGCCGCTGCCGCTGCTGAGGCTATGCTAGCGAAGCGAGACAGTGGACAGAACCCAGAACAAGCTGGGAATGTTGGGAGCTCATCGAGTAGCTCTCAGCAATACATCGATGAGGATGAGCTATTGAATATGCCGAATTTACTGGACGATATGGCCAGGGGAATGCAGGTAAGCCCACCAAGGATGAACACCCCATTTTCCGTTGATTCGCCGGAGAATTCAGATGGAGATAACCTTTGGAGTTACACTTACTGAAAAAAGTTCTTCCCGTTTGGTGTATTTAGAAAAGAAAGAGATTGGTATTAGTTTATAAATTACTAGTAACTTTATCTGTCTGTTTCTGTATCTGGGCTTTGCCCTTTTTCTATTCACTGTATTTTGCGGCTGATTTCAAGTGAAAACTGCTTCAGGCAGTTTTTGGCCGCAGAGATCGCTGTGTATATATAAGTTTCAAGGGCTTAGGTCTCTTTCTTATCTGTGCAGGCGGAAGATGGCACCAATTTAAGGGAGTGATCTTATGCTAGATCTCATCTGTTGATCAGGGCACCTAAAGCATAAGATTGTAGTTGTACTGTAGAAAGTTTCTTCTTTTTGATCATGGGTCTCTATATACATGATTCTATGTGTGGGGCTGATTTCGAGTGAAAACTGCTTCAGGCAGTTTTTGGCCGCAGAGATCGCTGTGTATATATAAGTTTCAAGGGCTTAGGTCTCTTT
>JASKGM010085626.1:0-14057 GCA_034509205.1 Ceratonia siliqua | reverse complement strand
TACGTGGACCTTGATCTCCATTGGGGGTACGTAGGAACATAGTAAGTTAGGTCCGATTTTAATTTTTCATCCTTTTTCATAGTACATTAATAAAAAGGGGTATTCAATATAATTAGAATATAATAAAATTAAAGCACAAACAATAAAGGGTAACCGTCCTTAAGGATGGACGTTGTAAGGTGCCTAATACCTTCCTCACACGTAATTCGACTCCCGAACCTTTCCTCTGGTTCCGAAGGCCAGTTTTTTTGGTTTTTTTAGAGGATCTCAATTATCTTCCTAATTAATTGATGACGACTCCATTTTTATAAAATCTCTGTATTTCGGACATCCGTCACGTTGTGACACCTAGAAGGTGTGAAACCTCTTTTGGAATTCTGCATTCCAAACTTTGTCTACAGCTTGTCAATGTAGGTCACTTGGGACAAGGCTATATGCTTATTCTTGCAATCTTGTATCATTTGGATCCTCAGAACATAGCTAGCCTCACCTAGATCCTTCATTTGAAACGATTGATTAAATAATCTTTTTACCATATATATCATTCCTACATCATTTTCAATGAGTAAAATGTCATCTATATAGTCTTATATCATTCCTATCATGTATCATTTTATATACACAAGGTTCGTCTATATTTTGTTGAAATTTATAAGACTTGACTGTACCGTTAAATCTTATATTCCAAGATTTCAATGCTTGCTTAAGTCCATAGATGAACCTATACAATTCACAAACTTTCAGCTCTTGGCTATTTTCAATGAAACCGTCTGGTTAAGCCATATAGATATGCTCTGTAAGATTCCCATTCAAAAATGCGGTCTTGACATCCATCTACCATTTCTCATAATTAAGATGTACAGCTATGGGTAATATGCTTCTTCATAGTTGATACCTTTTCTCTAGGTATGACCCTTGGCTACTAGCTTAGCTTTGAAGGTTTCTACCTTCCCATTAACTCCTCTCTTTCTCTTATAGTCCATTTGCACCCAATAAGTTTTATTTCTTTAGGTGCATGTACAAGAACCCATACCTTGTTGAAATACATAGATTCTAACTCTGATTTCATTGCTTTTTGCCAATGAACAACATATATATCATTAAGAGCTTCCTCATGTGTAATGGGATCTTATTCATGTTCATCTGAAAGAGCTACCATGTGCTCTCCTATGCCCATGTATTTGTCAGGTTATCTAACAACCCTCCCACTTTGACAAGGTACCACCGGTTCAGATTAAACTTTCGAATCAATACTAGTTATGACTTCATCAAAATCATCCTTAGATTCTAACCAATCACTTTTTTCTTCAAGAACAATCTTGCTACTAGGATTGTGATTTCTCTCAAAATCTTCTTCTAAGAAGGTTGTATTTACACTAACAAATACCTTCTTATCTTGGGTACTATAGAAGCAGCATCCCCTTGTACCCCTAGGATATCCTAGAAACAAATATACTTTTGACCTAGGTTCCATCTCTGTGGACTTAGGCTTATATACATGTGTCGTACACCCCCAAGTTTACAAGTGACTAAAGATGATTTACGTCTTGTCCACAACTCCCTTGGTGTCTTAGGCATTGCCTTTGATGTAAAAAAATTTTGTAGGTATGCTGCTATTTGTATACAATGTTCCCAAAATGACTCTGGTAATGCAGCATAGGACATCATTGACTTCACCACTTCTAAAACGATCTTATTCCTCCTTTCAGCAACTCAGTTTTGTTGAGGTATCTCGGTTGCCAATAAATTGGAAATAATTCCATTATCAACTAGAAACTGCTGAAACTCTCCAAATAAATACTCAACACAATAATCTAATCGAAGTTGTTTCAATGGTTTGCCTAATTACTTTTTATCTTCTGCTTTGAATTCCTTAAACTTTTCAAATGCATTACTCTTATTGTGCAAGAGATACACAACACCTTATTATGAGTAGTTATCAATGAAGGTTAGGAAATAAATATAACCTTCTTTAGCTTGAATGTTCATTGGTCCACATACATCTGTATGTGCCAAGTCTAGAACATCCTGCATTCTTTTACCATTTGCTTTAAAAGATGATTTAGTCATTTTACCTTTAATACAAGATTCACATACTAGAAAAGAACACTCTATTATGTCTGGTGGAGTACCATCATTTACTAGTCTTTTTAGCCTCTTTTGAATAATATGGCCAATTGCAAATGCCCTAGATAATTTATATATGCTAGAATCCTTAATTCTTTTAGACTTATGTGAATTTGTTTATGCAACATTTGCAATCTTATTAATTAGTTCTAAATATAAATTATTCCTTATAATTCCAGAAAAAAATAAAATTATATTCATAGAAATGACAATCTCATTATCAAAAGAAATAGAATATCCAAAATTAACAAAAGACAGAAATAAGATTTTTGCAAAGTTCGGGAATAAAATAAACATTATCCAAAACTAATAGCTTCTTATTTGAAAAATGCAAGGTAATGGCTCCCACTGCTTGAGCTGAGACTAGTGCATTATTTTCCATCCTCGTCTGGAATTGACCATCAGTCAGCTTTCTCTTTCTTTGGAAGCCCGTAAAGAATTACAAACATGGTTAGTGGCTCTAGAATCTATTATCTAACTATTAGTAGAATCATCAACTAAAAAGGCTTTTAACATGTTTATTCTTAACAGAACTAAGGCGGGCCTTGCAGTTCTTCTTCCAATGTCCTTTAACACCATAATGGAAACACTTTCCCTTGGTGCTATCCTTTTGAGCCTTCTTTGTTATGGGTTTTTTCTTCAGCCTAGAAGATTTCTTGGCATTTTTCTTTTTATTGCCTGCCTCCTTTGCCTTCTTAGGCTCCACAGCTACTACAACACCTCTGGGTTCTTCTTAATTTCAAGAACCTCCTCCACGGCTTGTAGGCCATTTATCAACCCACTAAGGGTATAGTCTTTGCTATTGAATTCACAGTCTAACTTGAATTGGGAGAACTGGGAGTTTAAACTGTGAATGATCGTGGACACTTGATTATCTAAATCAATCTCAACCCTGTGTAGCTTAGTCTCATTAAAGCAGAAGATTACTTTAAGCATATAATCTCTCACTAGCTCCCTTGGTTTTTGCTTGAGCTCTTTGAAAGCATTTACAGCTCTCACCAAAGCAGACCAAGTCTTTGTACCAAACATCTTATGTAAATGGTACATTATGCCAGCAGCATATTCCATGCTATCTTGCTGCTGTTGCAACACACTAGTCATTGAGGCCAATATGTAGCACTTAGCCATAGCATTGGCATCATGCCACCTCTTATGGTACTCGATTTTGCTTGGTAGCGAGTTAGGAGTCAAATCAATTGGTGCTTGCTCATAAAAGGCCCATGTTGTCTTGTCATATTTTAAAACGATATTGAGGTTTCTCTTCCACTTCACATAATCTTACCATTCAAGGTGCATTTGTTAAGGAGAATAGACAGGGGGTTCATGATTAAGGGATAGTCTATAATAAATACGTTTAATATTAGTAAGCTACTAACTATTGAATGGACTTTTAAAGCATGTATTCATGAGCATATTAATTCATGTTTGACAGTCATTCAACTTCCGCAATAAGCAACTGACTATGAGCCATGAATACTTATTAAGGTAAATTAGGACTCTCCCACTCAACTTTGCTACCTGGTATCTTCATACCTAGCATAGTTATGGAGTGCCTCTGTTTGGCCCATTAATCCATCAACTGAGCTACTATAGGCAGTATATTGATAGCTTAATGCTGAGTGTATTAACTAATCATTTCATCACACCTAGATGTACCACTAAGTATGCTTCTATGGGAAGTTACACTTAATGTTCCACCAAGATGGACTTAACACTTAGCAAATTCATTCCAGTCATGGTCTGAGTATATGCCCACCTGTAGGGATCGACATAAACTCCATGACAATGGACTAACGGTTGAAGGTCGTGGGTTCTAGGATTACTAGTGCCCTCTCTCACTTAATATTTTAATTAATTAATTAATTAATTACTTTAAATTGATTTACCAAGTTTTCTAACATGCATCTCTTTAGAAAACTTAAATCACTTATGAACTTGGTTTCCTTTCTAAATTTTTTAGATAGGATTTATATTAGTAACTTTTACTAATTAAATAAGAATATTATTTATTTAATTCCTTATGCATTTCCCAATTATTTTCACACTAACTCTTAGTTTGAAAATAAACTTAGGTAATTTAATTCAATAATTAGGTATTAGGTGATTTAATTAATTATAACTAAAATTTAGTTGGAAATTAATTTCCTTTAAATAATTTATCAATTATGGACCTAATTAATTTATAACTAATTTATTTAGTTCAAAAATAAGTCCTAATTAGCCAACTTGCTAATTATTTTTCTTTCTTATGTTTTATCATTCTAAAACTCTTTTAAAAAATAAAACATAATGTATGCATGAGCTTGTGAGGTTGATTGGTACCTACTAGTCTACATAACATGTTATAGCATATAACATCACATATTATAAAATAAATATAATACCAATACCATATTAATGTACATCCTAGAAAATAGAAATAAAATCCTAAACTATTACATTTATTTTCTTCATTCTTTGTGATTGTTCCGTGCTTGGGCTTGGCCGAGAGGTCCTCACACCTTTCTTGGGCTTTCCATAGCCTCTATGTTACAATTGGTGGCTTAGTGCATTTTACAACATAATTTTGTAATTTAAAAAACTAACAAAAATAAACCAAGAAGAAAACATGACCATATGGAGTCACCCTTTTAGTTACATCCCAAAAATACAAGAAAATTCCTCTAAGGTATTAATATGGCCAAAATTTAATGTAAACCAAAAACAACATATTAAAGACATCATACATACAATCGTACATTGTAAATGATTTATAGGTACCAACAATGCATCATACACACATATAACCATAAACCATAAGATCTGATACCAATTGTTGGATCTAATTATTTATCCTAAGTTTTTACGGTGCAAGCATGAGTTTAAAAATTTTTAAAAACATTCAAGCTTGCAAACAGATAGAAACAAAATACATTGGCAAATAACTCACACTAAGAAAGAGAAGTAAAATAGATAAAAATTTCGCACACCTCTTGTAGTCACTTTAATCTTGTAATATACTTCCCAACCAAGCCTACTGACCGCTTATTTTTTGAGAAGAACCAATACATGGAACCTATGTGTATAGGCTTAGTGATTGGAATAAACAAAACATGAAAGAAAATAATTGATAACTTTTAAAGTAAATTAGAAAGCCTTCCCCTTTGTTCCTCTTAGTATGGCGTGAAGAACTCTATAGTGACGTAACAAAGAATTCACTTTTTCTCTTTCTCAAATGTTCATTTGTCCAACAACAAAATGGAGATGTTTCATATATATAGTATACTAACACTAGGTCATGTGAGAGAATTTGATCGTAATTAAAAAACTCAATCCTTAACCATTAGGGATTCACATACCTATTAATGGGGAATATTATATAATCAAATTATCAAATTATTTATCAATTAATAATTATATTATTTATTTTGATAATAACATATGTTATTTAACAATTAAATAAAACATGTGTGACTTTCTAATTGGTCATGCTTGAATTAAAATTCAAATAAGAATTTTACTTAATAAAATTCCTTTGACTTAGTTAGCTTCCTAGTAAATGTAGGTTATCTAGGAAATTAAAACTCTTTTAATTTTCAACATTTATTCACTTAGATAATTAAGATAATTAAGAGAGAATATATTTGATCATGTCAAAGACCAATGTTACTCCTTTGGTCGTACACCTCTCTATCACATGGAGAAGAGATTGTTTGATAAATTTGAACAATTCAAACTTTACAACAATATTAGGATAAATAATTAATTTTATCCTAATAAAATGCTATAGCCAAAATTCTTAATTAAATGGAGATTTAATTTTATTTTAATCAGCTTCTTGAAATTAAATATTTTAATAATTTAAATATTAATTTAAAGTAGTTAAACCAAAAATAATTACTAAGATAAAGATTGTTTAAATTGAGATAACACTTGTCTTAATTAAGACAAATCTTTATCTTAAAATTCTATTATCTAATGAAAACAACACTCGTTTAAATTAAATGACTAATACAAGAATTATTTTTGCCTCTTTGGTGACAAAAGTGTTTCTCACACTTTCAGGCATGATTAAGACAACATTTGTCCTAAAATAACTCTTTGTCTAAATTAAGACAACTCTTGTCTTAATAAAGACATTAGCTGAAGTGCTATTAATTAACTTCATCTTAAACCTATTCCAACTTAATGTGGACTGAATTCTCCAATACTATGTGGGAAATCTATTTGGACATAAGAATTTTAAGCTCCAATAAATTTGAGATTACTTTAATCTCATTAAGATAATCAAATTTTATTAATCATGAAGTCATTTTACTAAAGACTCGTGATTACACTCTTAATAATTTCTAAAATTACGAGAAGTCAATGTTAAACATTGATTTGTCCAATTTGCAAACCTAGTGTTTATGAACCCTCGTAGCTATCCATTAGACAAGGTAAAATTAATGTTTTATTCCTTATGACAATTTTGACCCCTAGTATTAGATTTCATTCGATAAGTAACTAAATAATCTTTTAAAACTTTTCTAAAATTATCTTAAAAGGATGAGTAACTAATTTATCATTTCATTAGGTTCAGATATGTCACTTGTCTTCCTAAAATCACTAGAAGTGATGTAATGCTACGAACTCCATTTCTTGGATTTGTGTTCCTAGATGTTCACTTCCACTATGATCCCAACATATAGAATCTTGACAAATGTCACACAATGGTCGTGCCCATAGGATATCAAAGATCACAATGATTATAGACACGAGTCCATATTCTATCGAGATTTCGATTCTGCCACTAGGGAATGCAATGCGTGTGAATTCAAGTTGAAAGTGACGGTATTAACTTGAACTTAATATCTCACTTGATTCCAATTTATTTAATAGTGTCATTACCTGAAGTCTATTACTTCAATTATTTGAGATTCATTATTCCTTTAGAAAAGAATCTCATTCTTTCTATGGAGGTAATCCGGATACTACAATCTTAATTGAACAGAGTGACTGGCTCTATTAAGTAATTATGAATATTGTTTTAGATTCATCCAGAGATACATATATCCTTTTGCATAACCTTTATGGAAATGCATCTTGGTTTATTAAAATATAGGAACCTTAATAAATAAACTCTTTATTTATCAATATTAAAATGTAAGGAATACAACTTGCTTTCCAGGATAACCTATTCCTAACATAATGATCCAAAAGGGTCACCTTGCTTTTCTGATTCAGGTGATTGGGCTATTTCCCTTCTGTTTTTTCCTCATCTTTCTCTTTTCTTGATTCTCTTTCTCCTCTTGCCCCTTTTTAGATGTTACATCATGTTCTTTATACCTCTGCCTCATTAATTCCTTCCCATTTTTCAAACTATATGATTCTTTTGAGAGGGATTGGTGCTTTAATTGCACTTGAGCTTTAAGAAAATGAGTTCTTATCTTCTGTTCTATTCTGCTTGCATGCTTGATTTGAGAAGCTGAAGTTGGGTTTTCTTGCTTCTATCTTTCGTGAAGTTGAGCTCAAGTGGTGCTTTGTGGTAACTAAAGCTACTTCCTTGGGGAGTAGCACTTGGGTTTGATGCAAAAGTGATTCTTTTGTAGTATGTGTTTAATTCAATGGGTTCAATGAAATATTGGGTTTTGTGTATAAAGTTACTGGTGGGAAGTTTAGGTGATTCACAGTTCCTCTTGATGAGTATTTTATGATTCGTGAAACTCTTGGGGGATCGTGGTGTCACCTTCGTTAATGGGATAATTAAATATGAGAGTCAATGTTTTCCTTTTTTGTGGAGGAGTTCAATTTTGGCACATTGTGGCATTTTCGAGTTGTTAGTGGGAGGGTTATTATGTAAGTTGAAGAATGAGCTTTTGTACTGTCATACATGCCATAAAGGAGAATTGCAATTACTCCATATACTAAGATGCCTTCCTTGGGATGTTGAGATGGTTAGTTGTACCCAAACTAAAAGAGAGAATAGTGGCAATATTAAGCAAGAAGAAGATGATTAATTCGTGGGATTTAAGATATTGAAAGGGGTTCCAAAATATTCAACCGCACATCTACTTGAAGCTTCAGAGGTTTTGAAGGTAAAAAGCCTAGAGTTCCAGGAGTAAAGATTTGAAGGTTTCGAAGTGGGTATACTATAGAAGGCTTAGAGTTATAAGTATTGCAGAGGCTAAGGTTTGGCTATAGTTTGGTATGTTGTATTATGGCTTCTGATTAGTTTGGCATTTGTCATTAGGGTCAACCACAAGTTTGTAATTAACTCTTTCTATAGTGGATTTGAGGTGGTTCCTTACACCCAGAATGGTTTTTATTTTGAAGAGTTCTTCAAAAGTTTTCCACTTAATTAACGAATTGTTGTGTCTATTTTATTTACTGTTTGTTAGAATTAATTTACTGCATATTTGTTGATTGAGTTTTTGGGGTAAGTAATTTGATTTTTAATTGAGTTTTATATTTAATTTCACCTATTCACCCCCTCTAGGTGTTAGTTGAATCAAAATATAGGATTTTTAAATTGGTATCAGAGCTTAATTTCAATCATTGACTCAACATAAATGAATAAGTCTCAATCACTTAGTACACCCCCATTCTTTATGGTAATAATTATGCCTACTGGAAAGTTCGCATTAAAGCTTTCCTTAAGTCTTTAGATGAGAAGGTTTGATTGGCTGTCGTAAGGGAAGTATATCCACTGGTACATCAAAGACAACATTGTAAGTCCTAAGAGGTAATTCCAGGCATTTCGTTCAATTTTAGTTCTTCCATCCTTTGGAAAAGATTAGTTCTCACATACTCCTTCTTATCTTGTTTCTTTTGACAATTACCCTAGGCATCATTTGGAAATTACTTATTTAATAAAAATAATTAGGTATAAGATTACTAGGCTAAGTAATGTGTATTATCTGTAAACTTATGGTCGCTGTTAGGGATTTTAAAGTCACTTGTATATATGCTAATGAGAGATACGAAACAAATTAATTGACACTGTACTTATTTTGTTTTCTTCGGTGCAGTGGCATGCTTTTAGATGTTAACATTTGTACTTTTGTTTTTTTTCCTCTCTTAGTGACTTTGATCTTTTGTGATGCGGAGAGAGGCTGAGAGACAGATGATAAAATTTAATGGTAATGTAATGTGTTGTAATGGCACCACGATGAGGGTGGCAAGGCACTTAATCTTTTTTCAATATATATACATATTTTAATATTTTGAATTAAGAACATATTCTATATGCTTATAGGGATCAATCTATGGGAAAACACACTCTGTGTGTTACTGTCGGTCCATCCATGGAGCATAGCAAATATACTTATAGGGTCCCCATGATGAAGTTATATAAAAATTTTGGACTACTTGGTTTTAATCTTTTCAAATGTTTTTGTGGAAAGTTTGAATATTTAGATTGGAAACTTAACCAAATATAGAGATTTAGTGGCCTTTAATATCATTACTTTTAGTTTAAATTTATTCACTGTGTTGTTGGGCCTTTAATTTATCTTGATGGTCTTTAACTTGAATGTTGTAGGTTTCTCATTAGCAAATTACCGAAGGTCCTTCTACATCATCTGTTGGAATAGACGCCAAGAAATTGAATTTCATGAATGAACTTTGGACATTTGTGTTTGATATGCTTATAATGTTAGATGTCGGATTCTCATAAATGCTTTAGTACACTTTAAGTTTCATCTTATTCAGAACATACTTGAATTTGAAACTCCATATGTGTTATGTATATTGGAATATTATGTTGTTCAATAAAGTTGTGGATTTAAACATGTTGTATTTTTAATGATGTTGTTATAAAAGTTTCAAATATGTATTAGTTGATTCTGATGTTTAAAACAGGGGTTTCTATGACAACAAAAGCATGTCGTCACAAAAAAAAGATTCATTGACAATAAAGCATATCGTCACAAATAAGGGTTATAGTGACGACAATACTGATGTTGTCACAAAAAAAAAATGGTTTAGCATGTCATCACAAAAAAATGTTTCAGCAAAAATAAGGGTTTTTTTGTTACAGAAAAAGGGTTTCATGACGACAATGTTAATATTGTCATAAAAAAAGGGTTTCAATAACAACCTATTTTGGTCGTTACAAATAAAAGTTTTAGTGATGATTTTGGTCATCACAAAAGATTACTTTTAGTGATGACTTGTAAGAATATATATAAAACTAAATTGTCAATGAAACATTTAGTGACGAAGATTGTTGTCACTATAGACACCTTTACTCATGACATTTAATGTTGTCACTAAATCTATATCTTTTAGTGACGCCAAGTGTCGTCACAAAAAGTTGCCTTTCATTAATAACTTTAGTTTATCATCACTAAAACCTTTAGCTACAGAGTATATGTGACGACTTTTAAGTCCTCTATTAAAGTTGAAAAATTGTAACTAAAACTCTTTAGTGATGACTTCCAATATTTTTTTAATGAAAAAAGTTATCACAGAAAGTCAATTTTCTTGTAATGTTCACTAGTTTGATCATGGTCAGATTGGTAATAAAGGTTTTTAAATTTTTAATATTTTATAACATTATGCATTAATGATGTAATATAAAAAATTTATAATTTTATATGAAAATAATAAATAATACATACTAATATATATCAAATATAATTAAATCACTTAAATATATATAAGATAAGTTTAGAATGATTAAAAACACATGTATTATATTCATTTATGTTAAAAATGATCAAAACAATATATTTTTGAAGTAAAAAATTCATAAAAAATGGTATTAAAATAACGTCATTTTAGTAAAAGAAAGGAAAATAAGAAGAAAACAGCAAGTTGTGAATTAGTCTGGTTCAATGGATTTTGGCCAGTTTTGACTGATTTTCTAGTTTTTGGACTAGTTCACTAGCTTTTGTTCGATTTTTAGGGGTCAATCGAATCGGTTGTAGGATCGATTCTTGATTTTTTCAGCCTGACCGGTTAGTCTGGTTCGGTTCAATTTTTTGATCACTAGTTGGAACCTCTCTTATACTTTAAAAATAGCATATTACTAAACTTCATAGGTAAAAAAAGATGAAAATTGCCATTAAAAGAGAGGTCAAATTATTGTGAAAGAAAAATAATTCATAGTCATATTTCCTAAATGCCCCTAAAAAATGTATATAAATGGTTATTTTTTATGTTATCTATCTTATGTTACTTATTTAATCTAATTTTTAAATATAGCAGTTTTTAGTCATTTATAATTAAAGCTTTAAATGATTTGTTCCTTCTTTTTTTGTTTTACATTTCTGTAATTACATTTGCTAAAATAATGTAACTATTTTCTATTAGTTTCTCCCCTAATTTTTTAAGTGTATAAACTATTTGTTAAAATTCATTGATGAAAGTTTAATAACATTAAAAAAAATACTTTTAGACAAAACACCTTAAATAATGTTATTGGATAAAAATTATAAAAATGACATATAGCATAATTGATTGAGGAATGACATTATATTTGAACTCTTGATAGGCTTCAGAGTTTTTAATTGAGAAACTCCATAGAGACCATAATATATAAAGTCTCACCAATTGTAGGCTTTAATTATGTGTTATAATTAATGGTGTAAAAGAAATGTTTAATTTAGTATATTTTGTAGAGGGCATTTAGGATACTTTGTTATATTTTTTAGCTACTAGGTTAAGTAGTAGCTTGTTTTTAAAGTATATAAAGGAAGAAATTCTTAAGTAAACTTAGTTTATACATATTTTGTAGACCAAACTAATAATAAATGAGCACATAAATATGCTAGAGATGGGGTCTACTATGTCAAAGGTAGGGTTCATTGAGTCCCCGACTTATGTGCTCATTTTTTATTTGTCTAGTCTACAATAGATACATAGACCATATTTACCTAACAATTTTTTAATATAAAAGAAGTTTATGCAAATTTTTAAAATCAAAATGAGAATCTAAAATAAATATAAGAAAAGTTAGTATAATTTCCTCTTCAATATAATAATAAAGAAGGCTCTTTCTAAGAACATTAATCCTCCTTAAATAAGGAGGTACCACATAAATATAACAAGCCATACTTTTTTTTTTATTTCTCTTTAAAATTTATCACATAAATTTTGCATAAAACTTTAAAAAAATATGTTCCGTGGTTACCAAGACCCTAATTAATGTTTGCCTTGCCCCGTCGATGCTCCTTCTGTAAAGTACTCACCTAAAATACGTAAAGTAAGAGAGAGAACCTCGCAAAATTAGCAAAGTAAGAGAGAGAACCTAGCAAAATTAGCCAAGAGAGAGAGAATGGATCTTTTATTTAAGACCATTCAATTTGCGGTTATAGACAATTATTGAGCCTGTTTGTTTGACATTCTTTGGGCATCAGATTCGTCCTTTCCACAATTCGGTGTAACAATATTATTTTATTAAAAAAGTAAAAAATCACATATTGACTTAAGTATATGAAAGAAATAGTCAATGTTGAAAACATATGAACATAAGAATTTAAAAATCCAATAAATTCATCAAATTTCCATTCTCTATATATTAGTAATTGAAAAAATAAAAAATAAAAAATAAAACTAAAGAAATAATTAGTGCTCAATTAATTTTAAAATAAATAAAGAAAAATAAAAAGCACATCCACTTAACAAAAACTCAACTCATAATTTTACTTGAAGCTAAGCAGATAATTAAAAAATATGAATTTTGATAAGGATTACATTAATTTTTATTTTAAAATAAACATATAATAGAAGAAAGAAAATCATCACTACTTTTTAGAAGTAACTAAACAATAATTGAAGAAGGAAAAAAAGTAAAAACAAAAGATAAACAGGAAGATAACTAAAGAGATAATAAATCTCAATTAATTAGGAAAAATAAGAAAAACGAAGAGAGTGTCTACTTAATACAATTTCTTCACGTATCACCAACTTTTATAGGTAACTAAACAATAATTAAAGACAAAAAAAAAAGAACAAAATATAAATAAAAATATAACTAAAGAGATAATTATAGTTCAATTAATTAGAAAGAAATTTTGACATAATTTTTTCATGTATTACAAAGTATTGGTATATTAGGTAACCTTTTAGCATATAATTACAATTAGTATTTCATCAATGTCATCCTTGTGCTCTTCTTCTATACTTTAATATCAATTTGTTGAAGAAGAGAGGAAGAGTAACATTTCTTTAAAACATGAACTTCAATTCTCATTTCTTATTTATCTATTAACTTTCTTAACTTAGTTTAAATTAACAAAATATAATGGGTATTTATAGGTACATTAGATGACCTAGCATTTAATTATATGAATTACTAACTAATACATAATAGATGAATCACACTAAGATATATGCATGAATTATCATATTCTAAATACATACATTGAACTTTAACATTTAAAAAATGTCAAAATACTAATTTTAACAATTTGAGATGTTTATATAGAAGCTTACTTGAAATACTAATTTATACACTATACAAGAATCACACTAACTAAAATATATGAATTATTATATTCTAGGTACATATACCAAGTATTGAACTTTAACATATTGAAAATATCAAATTACTATTTTTAATAATTTAAGAGGGTTTTATATGGAAGTGTGTAAAAAATATAATTAATATACAATACATGAATCACACTAATTAAGATATATAAATTATCTTATTCTAGATACATAATCAAACATTAAATTTTAACTTCTAGAATATATTAAATTAATAATTTTAATAATTTAAGAGAGCTTATATAAATGTATAAAATAGTAAATGTATCATTTATTAATTAATAAATTCATTTTATGTAACCAAAAGATGCATATAAGTTTTGTTAGAAAAAATAGATCAAATACTCAAGAAGGGGGGTTGAATTGGGTATATAGTTTTAAAAACTTTTCAAGATCAAAATATTTTTTCTTCTCTTTTGGAACAACTCAACTTGTAGTATCAAAACAACATATATATATTTTCACGTTTAAAA